>BQNB010049340.1:0-39331 GCA_026074375.1 Tanacetum coccineum
ACAATAACAGTTACCATACCAGTATTAAGGCAACACCATTTGAGGCACTTTATGGTCGAAAGTGCAGATCACCTATTTGCTAGGCCGAAGTTGGATATGTTCAACTTACAGGACCAGAAATAATGCATGAAACCACTGAAAAGATAGTGCAAATTCGTCAACGCTTACAACCTGCAAGAGATCGATAGAGAAGTTACGCCAATGTAAGGTGAAAGCCATTAGAAATTCAAGTTAGAGATTGTGTTATGTTAAAAGTGTCACCTCGTAAAGTTATCATCCAATTCGGAAAACGAGGAAATCTTAAGCCTCAGTACATTGGACCTTTCAAAATCCTTGAACGGATTGGCCCAGTGGCATATAAACTTAAGCTTTCTGAAGAGCTCAGTAATGTCCATAGTACTTTCCACGTTTCTAATCTAAAGAAATGCCTATCTAACGAACCCCTTGTCATTCTAATGAAAGAGCTTTGACTCGATGACAAACTTAACTTTGTGGAAGAACCAGTGGATATCATGGATCGAGAAGTCAAGCAACTGAAACAAAGTCGTATTCCTATAGTCAAAGTAAGATGGAACTCTAAAAGAGGACCAGAATTTACGTGGGAACGCGAAGATCAAATTCGTGCCAAGTATCCACATCTATTTTCAAACATCACTCTGGCATCCAACTAAATCTCGGGACAAGATTTCTTTTAAGGGAGGGAGACTATAACAACCCGTATTTTTCATCAATGTAATTATCCATCTATTAAATTAGATGCACTTTATATACCACCTTTTTATAGGGAAATTTTTGCTTTATCTCATTATGCAACGTAACTTGCATCTCTAAAGTAAACGAGCTCACGCAACCTCTACCAATGCCATCTATATCTATGTTTATATCATGTAAACATCCTAATATGTCAAGTCTATATCTTAATATCATTTTTACCAAGTACATTATCTAATATCATTTTTACTAAGTACAGAAACCATTTAACGTACTTTTCAAAATTTTATATCAAAACAAGCATTAAACGTTAAACGCGCTTACATCAAAACCCAAATTATAGTAAAAAAATGTATACATATAAAAATAATGTGCAAACCTTTAAGCAATGTGTACAAGTGTACATCACAATATTTGAAATATATTTTCCCCTCCAAAATCAATGTACAAGTCTTAAACCAACACAATAAGAAATCGAAAAAATTAGAGGTCATATAGTTATGTAGTAACAAGCTAATCAAGGCCTAAAAAACTAATTATGGTCCTTTTAAGCTTCTAAACCATGTTTAAACTTTACACCACTTTAACACAAGGTACAAGTACTTAATTCATGACTCCTAAACCCTAATCTATCCATAATCTTAACCCTAATCCATATTTTAAAACCCTAAATCATAAAAACAAAACCCTAAACCCTAATTTTACTTTCAACTAAAAACTAAACCCTAAACCTAAAACTAAGCTCTAAACGTTAATCCTAAGCCCTAATCTCAGTCCTAACAATAATCCTAAACTTTAATCTACCCTTAATCCTAACCCTAATCTACAATTTAAAACCCTAAACCCTAACCCGAAAGAAAAACCAACCCGGTACCATTTTCTTTCCATTTTGACCTATTTTACACCCAAGCTAGCAACCAAGCACCTCAAGCAATCACTCTAGAACCTCTATGACATCACCAAGCAAGCAACCAAGTAGCTTACAAGTAGCTTGATCACCTCTTTGTCTCCCTTTTAGCCGTGGCCTCCAAAACAACTTCCAACACTTCATGGCTAGTTTCTAGCTTATATGACTCACCATACTAGACCTCCTTAGTCACCTCAGCTAGCTAGGACACTTATCAAACCCTTATAAGCCAAGAAAACTTAAGCACCAAGTGTTTTAAGCCTATATATAGCCGAATTCCATACACCTTTCATTTCATCCCACACATCTCATCTCATACCCTCAAATGGAATTCTAGCCTTCGATAGCAGAAATAGAAGATCAAGAGAAGTCCCTAAGCTCATAATAGAAGTTAAGAATCAAGAAAAACGAAGCCTTGAAGTCGTTACTAGGCGTACGAACTCGAAAACCCCATTTTGAACCATTTTAGCTCAAGTAAGCCTAAGATCTTGTTCCATAAGCTTATATTCTGTACAATAATGTTCATAATACTCTTAAGATCATATATGAACTCTTGTTTGAAGCTTTGAATCCTTAAACCCATGTGTTTTTGATAAAAAATCTAAAAATGACCCGTTTTGATTTTATAGCTAACAAATGCTTTTTCTAAACTTTTGTTATGTTAAAACTTCTTATTTTAGCTTATACTAATAAGCTATAAACTGCAAATATCATTTGGAATCTTAAAATAACCTTGCATGGCTTTTTGGACTTGTTTTGCAAAAGTTTCCATGCATAGGGGTATATATCGTAACTTTCTAAAATTTATAACTAAAGGGGCTGAAAATGTCATTTTCTAAAGTATAACTTATAAGACCTATTTGCCAAGTTTCAAAGTTAGAAGGTTTAAATTATATAAACTTTATAATATAAAGGACTAAACTTGAAAAATTTTTAATTAACCAGGGGTATATATGCCAATTTTGCAAACTATAAATTAATTATATTTTTTAATTAATTATATATATATAGATAGATATATAGATATATATATATATATATATATATATATATATATATATATATATATATATATATATATATATATAATATATTAGATATATATATAATTATTCTATCTAGCTTTTGAAGATACTTAAAACCTTTTTTTTTTAAAAATTTAATTTTTGGTTTTATCAATTACTAGGAGAGCATTCAAGTAATGGGTTTCATTTGGTGATACATTTTATGAGCGTATTTTGCTGGATAATACGATTTAAAGAGTCCTGGCTCCTCAAAAACATTTACTACATGACCTTTGAATTATGATGGCCCAAACAGTGATACAATATTTCCATAATAAATCCAATCAAAATGATATTTCATTATGACATAAAACATATCCAATAAAACATATTTCCTAGGTTGTGTGACGAAGCCGTTACTTTCATTTCATATACTTTTGCCATCAATCAGAATTCCCTATACTGTTAAGGTGAGTTCGTAGCCTCGCATTCAATCTTTTAAATGTTTTCAAAACCCCGAGGTGGATACAAGCTAAAAAAGAACCATGAATGCAAGTATTTTTTTCGTTAAGGCCTAGCCTGATACATTATCTAAGTCCCTACTAATGCCATTAAGTCCCATTATCGATAGTCCGTAATACTCATACGTTGAAGCGCGAATGCTGTGAATAGATCTATTTTGGACTAAGACCTCCCGTTGGTGTAACCTCATACGTGTCGGTAGTCAATAGCACACATTTGAATAACTTTGCGGGTGTTTGGCAAAGACACCCGTTGGGGCAATTATTTATGGTTATTGATTAACCTAAGGCTTCGGTGTCATGAGCTTAGGGCAATAATACTATTTTTCATGATAATTGTATGTGTTGCAATTATTACAAACTATGAATGTATAGCAACGTAACCTACTATTGAACTTGTATTCAAACTACTTTACTTAAACCTATGAATTTCACTCAACCTTTGTGTTGACTTTTTAGCATGCTTGTCTCAGGTAATTGAGCAACTTAAGGCACGGAGTAGCACGGAGTGGCACGGTCTTGAAGATGGCAAAACTGTTATCATTCAAACTTTATGTTTTTAGATGTTAGGACCTCACTTTTTGTAAAAACTCTAATGAATAAATGAATGATAACTTATCTTTTAAAAACGTCTCTTTTTGATTCGTTTTCTATGATTATGACTGTTGTACTATGAAATAATACCCTAGATTAGCTTCCGCTGCTATATGTAAAAATGAGGGTGTTATAGGGGAGGACAGTATGAAACTATTGGAATTGATGGAACTTTTGTACAAAACTATCAAATATGTTGCATAAAAACAGAAAGAGTGATTTGGTGAGCCAAAAGAAATGAGAGATTAAGTAAGCTTAAAAATAGAAAGAGAGATGTGTGAATAAAAACAGAAATAAGTGATTATGTGAGCAAAAAGAATTGAGAGATATCGTGAGCATAAAAACAGAAAGAGAGTTTCTGAGAAGAATCAATTGATGATAGAAGTCCTTTTTGGAAAGAAATTGAAGTTAGTGCTGGTAACTTAACACTTAATGCTGTTATTATTAGGTTATTGGGTTACTTACTATTGTTAGGCATAATTTTGTGCTGTCAGTTTAAGTTAATGCTGCTAGGCCTAATTTAGTACTGCCAGTTCAAGTTAATGCTGCTGAGGCTGATTCTATAAATACTTCGATTCAGGGTTTCATTCGATTCTTTATTCGATTTCAATCATTCAAACACTCTCTAACCGTAAACCCTAACTCAATTTCCTCTTTGATCATCAAAACACAACACAATGTCAACCCTAACTTTTTTTGATACTCACAACATGATCGCATTCTTGGAAAAAACCGCTAAAAGTGATGGGTTTCATGAGATTATTGATTTTCTGAATGATTTTTAGAATGCTAATCAGATTCGTTATGCATTGACTGTCAATCCTATCATCTACACATCTTGCATTCAACAGTTTTGGGCAACGACAAAGGCAAACACTGTCAATGGTGAACGTTAGTTACAAGCCCTAATTGATAAGAAGAATGTGATCATCACGGAGTTAAGCATTAGGAGTGATCTTCACTTGAAAGATGCAGGAGGTACTGATTGTTTGCCAACTGCTACAATTTTTGAAGAACTGGCATGGATGGGGTATGAAAAACCTTCTCAAAAGCTTACATTTTATAAAGCTTTCTTTTCTCCGCAATGGAAGTTCTTAATTCATACCATTACCCAATGCCATAGTGCCAAATCCACTGCATGGAACGAATTCAGGAGTACAATGGCTTCTTTAATCATATGCTTGGCTACAAACTAAAAATTTAATCTGTCTAAGTACATTTTTGATGCTATGGTGAAACACTTAGATGGAGGGGTCAAGTTTTTAATGTATCCACGATTTCTACAAGTTTTCATTAATCAACAGCTTGGGGATATGTCACATCACAAGAAGATTTATGTTAACCCTTCACACACAAAGAAAATCTTTGCCAATATGAGGAGAGAAGGAAATGATTTTTCTGGGAGAATAACACCTTTATTTGAGACAATGATGGTTCAACCTACTCAAGATGAGGGTGTAGATTCAGGCATTCCTACTGATTCTAACCAGATACCCATTACTACACAACCATCATCCTCTAGATCTCAGAAGAAACAATCCTGGAGGAAACAGAGGAAGGACACTGCAGTTACTCAGGAGGAGCCACAACAAGATGACAGTGTTCCTACACCTTCCAATGATCCACCTATCATTGGTGAGGATAGCATGCAACTATCTGAATTGATGACTTTATGTACTAACTTGCAAAAATAGGTTCTTGATTTAGAGAAGGCAAAGAATGCTCAAGCAAAGGAGATTGCTGATTTAAAAAAAAGGGTCCAGAAGTTGGAAAGGCAAAAGAAATCAAGAACTATAGGATTAAAAAGACTAAGGAAAGTTGGTATGTTTGGAAGAGTTGAATCCCCTGAGGATAAAGATAGTTTGGGTGATCAATAAGATGCATCCAAACATGGGAGGTGTATTGAAGACATTGATAAGGATGCTGATGTTTCTTTAGTTGATGATACCCAGGGGAGGTCAGATGATGCAGACATGTTTGATACAAATGACTTCATGTGATGAGTAAATGTGGATAGCCAGTTGTGAGAAACAGGAGCAAAGTGGCAAAGGAAAGAGAGTTAGATACTAGTAAATGAAGATAGATGCTGCTACCTACAACTATTGAAGAAAAGTGCAGTCACCTACAACTATTAAAAGAAATAACATTGGACTCAGACACTGTATATCAAATCAAAGCAGCTATACCCTACAGTTTTTTGTTAATACTACTGCTGACACGACAACACAACACAAGAACCAAGGTCTAGAGGGGTTGTAATACAGGAGCCCAGTGAATTCAAAACTTTCCACAGAATCACAACCTCAATAGATTAAAGCACAGGCAGGAATCAATCAGATTGAGCCTGAAGTTCCTCTGAAAAGAAAAGATCACGTTTCTCTTGATAATATTTTGGCAAGAAATCTTACAAGCTCAGTTGGATGCTGAACCTTTATAGAAAGAAGTAAAAGGCTTGCAAGGAAAAAGGAAGAAGAAGCCAACATAGCTTTGATTAAGTCATGGGATAATACACAAGCTATGATAGAGGCAGATTTTGAGTTAGATCAGAGGCTACAAACAGAAGAACATGGAGAGATAACTATTGGAGAAAGATCAAGGCTGTTTGTAGAGCTTATGAACAAAAGAAAGAAACACTTTGCAATGCTTAGAGCTGAAAAGAAAAGAATAAAGCCACCAACTAAAGCTCAAAAGAGGAATCTAATGTCTACCTATCTTAAAAACATGTGTGGATACAAACATAATCAGTTAAAGAGCATGAGCTATGAAGAGATCTAAAAGTTATTTGATAATGAAATGAGGAGAGTAAATAATTTTATTCCTATGGATTCTGAGGAAGTATTACTGTACAAATTTGTTTTAATTACACGCACAAGAATCTGGTAATTTTTGGTTAAACATCTAACGGATTTCCTACTTAAATAGCACCAAAATAAATTCATATTTTTTGTAAATTTAAATTTTTGGTACTCATTTTTCATTTTTTAATTTTTACAATTTAATTTAAAGTATCAAAGTTATTTTCTATGTGATGTAAGGTTTTTCAAATTTTTGAAAAATGTTATCGGTCATTTTTCAGCTGAAATAGTTAATTATTGTAATATATCGTAATAATCGAGCAATTAAAAGTCATTCCTACTAAAATTACGACCCTTACATTGCATAAAACATAACTTTGACACCTTTAAAAATTCAAATTAGCGTACGTTTCTGTATGATTTGTCCTCTTGTAAATGATATTTTGTTTAAACAAAAACACATTTAATAAACACTACTTGAGCTTATAATATACCTTTTAAATTAGTTCTTATTTTGAACTTAATGAACTCAAAGTTTGCTTATTTTCAACTTTATTAGTTCATACTATGTGCAAATCTTTTGTTCATTTAGTTACACTTAACAAATGTGTTTTTTCGCAGTAATGCTTTCGACAGATTAGAATCGAGAACACATTTTGTATATTAAATTTGGCCAGAAATTTACTAGTAAATAATAAGGAGATATTTTGAATTGTTTATTATATATCCTGGAAAATCTGTAAAATTTGGTCTAAATGATATTCTTTTATTACGCCATCCTTACAACCTGTATTGTTTTTATAAGATAATGTTATCGGATCACATTATCATTGCCTATCTTGTAAGATAGTTATGTATAAAATAAACTAGTATCACCAAAGAAGAAAATCAAATAAGATTGAAAAATGGTATAAAACTAAGAATTATATACTTTATTGAAGATCAATAGTGTTGGGACTTAAAATACTTTAAGGATTCTTAGAGTTACTACTACTCAGGTACATAATAGAAATTATGCTAAGTAGTTAGTACTGGTAGTATAAAGTTACCACCGCTAGTTACTACTGTTAGTATAATTTAGTACTGATAGCCTAAAGTTACTACTGTTAGTTGAAGTTAACACTGCTCAGAGTTGAAGACTGAAATATAAGCTAAGTAGTTAGTGCTGCTAGTAGTAATGTTAAGATTGCTAGTACATGTTACTACTGTGAGTACATTTTAGTACTACTAGTACTAATGTTACTACTGCTTATGTTTATCAGTGTTGCTGGTGCAAAAAGTTTATGCTGCTATTTACAACTGCTTGAAGACTTACTACTGTCAAGAGGATAAAGACAATTTAAAGCGATAAAGATTGTTTATGGAACAAGAATACATGTGAAGATAAGTATTGAGATATTTTTGTGCAAGATATGTATAAAATATTTGTTTAAGAGATTACGTTTATGTTTAGAAAAGATTATGATATCATAGGAATGTATTGTAAGCCGACTAGGACTCCTTAGTCTATAAAAGGAGGCTCTAGGGCATTAGTTGAGAGACCAGTTTACAAGTTTTCATAGTTGTCAAGTCGATTTAGAGAAGCTTCAAGGTTGTAAACCCTAGTACTGGTGAAGAGTACTCATATTATTGATCTAATAATATTGGAGCATTTGGTTATATCTTTGTTCATTCACGATTACTGTTCTATTCATTATACTTCTAGGTATTATAGTGTAGATTCCGCATACACTTTAGTATACATACAAAGTTTCTACAACAAGTTATTTTGGATTTATTCAAAGTAATTTAACCTTAGACAACCTAAGGAATCGATCAAGGATTGGGATCAACAAGTGGTATCAGAGCATTTGCTTTGAGAAACTTTGATCTAGAAGTCATGTAATTTGAATCTGCACATGGTAATACTACTGCTAAACTACCCATACTCAAATTGGGTGAGTATGAGATGTGGGTGATAATAATTAAGCAGTACTTCCAGATACAAGACTATGCTTTATGGGAGGTCATAGAGAATGGTAACTCATGGGTATCTGTACCACAAACAGCACAAGAAAATGGTACTTCGGTTACAAAGATATCAATACCTGTAACTGTTGAAGAAAAGACCAACAAGAAGAATGATGTGAAGGCTAGAAGCTTACTACTCATGGCTCCTCCCAATGAACATCAACTTACATTCAATCAGTATCTTGATGCTAAAACAATGTTTGTTGCCAATGAAACACGATTTGGAGGCAATAAAGCTACTAAGAAAACACAGAAGACACTTTTGAAGCAACAACATGAAAATTTCAATGCATCAAGCACAGAGTCTCTTGACTCTATTTTCAACAGGCTCTAGAAGATTGTTAGTATGCTTGCAATTTTGGGTGTGGTCATCTCTCAAGAAGACTTAAATTCAAAATTTTAAGCAGCTTGCCCCCTGAGTGGAACACTCATGTAGTAGTATGGATGAATAAGCCTGAAATTAAAACTATGAGCATTGATGATTTGTACAACAACTTCAAAATTGTTGAATAAAAGGTAAAAAATCTGTTGGTGCAAGTAGTGGTGCTCAAAACTTGGTCTTTATGACTGCTCCAAGCACTAGCAGTACTAATGATGTTAATACTGCTATACCTGCATATGAAGTTAGTACTGCTAACCCTAATGTTAATGTTGCTAATCCTCAAGTTAGTACTGCTAGCTTTAGTGATAATGTTGTGTATGCTTTCATGGTTGAAAATCCCAATGGTTCTAATCTCCTACAGCAAGACTTAGAGCAAATTCATGAAGCAATGATCTGGAAGCAATGGATTTGAAGTGGCAGCTCTCTGTGCTAAGTATGAGGGCAAAGAGGTACTATCAGAGGACAGGCAAGAAAATTTTCATTAATGCTAATGATACTGCTGGGTATGATAAATCCAAGGTAGAGTGTTTCAACTGTCATAAGATGGGACACTTTGCCAGGGAGTGTAGAGCACCAAGGAACAAGGAGGGTCAGTTCAGAAATCAAGACAACACTAGGAAGCAAGGAAACAATGAAGACACATCTTCAAAGGCAATGTTGGCTATAGATGGTGTAGGTTTTGACTGGAGTGACATGGCAGAAGAACAGGTTCAGACAAACATGGCTCTAATGGCGTTTTCAGACTCTGAGGTATACAATGATAAAACTTGCTCTAAAACTTGTCTGAAAAACTATGAAACTCTTAAGAAACAGTGTGATGATTTGATTGTTAAGCTTAATCAAACTGAATTTACAGCAGCTACTTATAAAAGAGGTTTAGCAACTCGACTGTTGAGTATTTGATCTCCACATATATCATCATGGGATTAACTCTCCATTGAAACTAACTAGCTAGTATGTGCATGAAATCTATATGATTCTTAAAAACTTATTGGCTATAAGAGGAAAATTCGTCTAAGCTTACTGAATAATAAGAAGCTATTTTCACACTTTTAGAAGATATAAAGCTAAGAAGCTAAAATACTAATATAGCATAAAACAATATTAATATGCAAATGTAACAATTTATTATTTACTCCAAAAACTCTTTGTCGAAGTCAGGCTCTAAAGTCGTCTTTCAATTAAAGCTTCATTACTAGGAGTCAAATATTTGTTATGTATATGGTATAAACCCTTTCATATATGGGTCAGCAGGGTTGGTCATTCGGGTCGGGTTTGGTGTGAAAGAGGCAGGACAGGAAATCTCAACCCGACTGACTCATTTAACAATTGGATAGCTATGACACCTCCTAACACTAGTTTATCTTGACTAATTTAAACTGTATAATTACTTAGGTTGGCTGGCGGTTAAGTAGGTTACGTCGATAATTTTCGGTAGTTGAATATATTAAATGTGTTTTGAGGATATTTAACCCATTTTATATTAAAAATGTTGGACATTAAATGGGAAAAAATATTATAAAGAGTTTATGGGTGAACCACTTAAACCCATTTATACCGTTTTATATAAATTATAAACAAATTTTAATTTGTATACAGATTCTTAACGGAGTTAGCGGGTAGACCCGTTAATTTTATTCCCAACCGACAATAAACGGGTTTTATGGGTTCGACCCAAACCCAACCTAAAATCTAATTTAGATCTAATTCGAACCATTTAATTTTCATGGTTTATTTGCTTTTTGGGTCAAGGATTTCGTGTACGGGGTCAAAAAATTGCCAACCCCTAGTTTCAAGTATACTCGCTTAGTACATAACAGCTAAGAAATGTTTATGCATTCTTGTGTCAGTTACTAAACATATCCATCTTTAGGCTTGGAGAAGTATAGTGAACAATATAATTAGACTGAATTTCGCATTAGTGTTCTACTATAGCGGACCCTTCCCATCGCTCACTCTCACAATAGCGGTTTGAAATCACATATACAGCTAGTTTTGTATTAGTGTCATGTTTGGCGAAAATAGCTCTAGTTGAATCATGTATAAGTTTAACAAATGTCGTATAAAATATAAACGCTTGCTGAACTGCTAGTTTTTTTAGAAAAGTGATATCACGTATACAGCTAGAAGTACTAAACCGGATGGATTAATCAGATTTTAATAACTTCTCATAACAAATTAGAATCAAAATGGGTCACTTGATAAAACGGGTCAAACGAGTTGGCTGGCTAAGGAGTTGGGTTGAGTCTAATGGCTATTAAAGTGGCACACGCATGCAACTAGGTTAGGCATAGTGAGCAACCCTATTTTAAGTGGCCCTTTTCTGAAACCCGGTTTGTTTTTACTTGTCACCCAATCTCCCCGGTCTTGAGTTGGATTAAGCCTTGAACTTTAAAAATTTTAAATTGGTCTCGAGTGTTTTTTATTAGTGAGGTAGTAAGAACTAAGAACCACAGCAATAAACATTCCACATACAAAACCAAAGTGCACATACAGTAAGAAATTTGCAGCAGTAACTCAACTACTTAGATTATGTAAGAGAATATATATCTTTCAAATAGGCAAATTAGAGCGCGACTGATTAAGCCGATATGTGCTAATTTACAAAGGCCATCGACTTCGGTGTAAGGATATGTTTCCTCTGAGTCAAGTCCACCATTGTATTTGATATATTCATATGCTTGCAAAGGAACCCACCATTAACCACCCAGGGGTGGCCTAGTGGTAAAAGGACTTTCAAGTTGCAAGTGTCACACTAAAAGGTGTGAGGTCCCAAGTTCGATTCCTGCTAGATGCAAACAACTCTGAAGTGGCCACGCCATGGTAGGGCTTTAGCTAGTTTGAGTCTGCATAGTGGTGGGTTCAAACCCCATAGATTAGTCAGCCTAAAGAGTGGAAACCATGGTTACCAAAAAAAACACTGGTTACCAAAAAAGAAAAAACCCACGTTGCATCCCTCTCGCGCGCTTCGCTCTAAAATCGCCAGCTCAGTCTGCAAGCTGCTGTAACTCAAATAGAGAAAAAGAAACTGAACCTCCCGTTAAGCTGCGCATAAGCGGCCTCAAGAGCTCTCCTGATCAGCGCGCTCTCTAGTCGTCACGATGGGTAACAATTTTTGTTTAAGCTATCCGAAAACAACACTAAAATTATGTTTTAGCTTACTCAGATTTTATAAGATGTGCCTGAATGTCCAACAAGATCCTTGATTCTTTACTGGGCTCACGATTCCTAATTTCCTCCAATCTTGTCATCAAATAAACACAAACATACCACACAATACCAATCACACATTCTAAAAAAAATTCTCTAACTTTTATATGTGAATTTATTGTCTCAAAAGGAGCTTTCAGGGCACGGACGGAACCAGGACACAAACGACCAGGTGCACTTACAATAAAACTAGTAACAATTATACGCAACTACATATTTTCTCTCCAATGACTCTACTTTTCTGCCATCTTGCTGTTGTGTGACTCTAGTTTAATATGAGAAAAGCAATATGGCTCTATTAGTCCCTTTAAAGGTCATAATTGATCAATGCCAAATCATATCTTATATGATACTCCTTCGATTTCAAAAGTTGCTTAGAACTAGTGATAGCTATAGTTAAAAATGAAACACAATATATAGTTAACGTAATGTTAATATGAAAAATAAATACTTTGGCACTCATACTCTAACACATTGTTTTCCTACATGTTGAATAAATAAGTCCAACAGAGAGTAAGAAGGATCACAACTAACTTCCTCTTGGGAAACATTTGGAGAAGGAGTTGCACCTGCTTCTTCCTGGGGAACACCGTGAGAAGTAGCAGCAAGGTTGACATCATCATCATCAGTCTTGAGTTTCTTCGAAGAGGCACGAGTCTTTGGACTGCCATCTCGTTTGAAACCCCTTGTGAATGCAACAACTCGTTGGATCTTGTCAAACTTCTCTTGAAGCTGTTCAGGAGTGAGTTTTCGAACTTGAGCCATAGTCCAGCTAGTGGAGTAAACAGCAGGACCTTGATTTTTCACAAAGTGCCATATATTGCCTGAGTGCTAGATGTGTCATAGGCCTAATCCCTCCTTTCTGAGCCCGTTGTTCAGCAAGTTCTTTTCTTTGAGTATTTACCAACTCAACCATCCTGGCTGCAAAATCATCATCATTAAATTCAACCCTAAAAATTGTGGAAGTGAGGTCTGGATTTTCTTGAAGACGAGCCAAAATGATATCCCAAGCAGCATCTGAGTAGTTAGCAGCAGATGCAAGAACCTCTTGCTATCTCTTTCTTTGGGCTTCAGTCATATCGAAGTCTTGAGACATCTGCCTAGCTAAATTAGCATCCTTCATCAGATTCAGCTCTTTGTTTTTTGAAATTTGCGAGTTCTTAAGCTTGTAATCTCTCAGCAGCCTCCCAACCTAGTCGTTCTTCTTCTAATTGCTTTAAAAGACTTACTCTGAGTTTGAAGAGGGTTTTGTCAACAACAATACCTTTTCCCTTTTTGGCATCTCTTAAACCCAGGTGATAAAGAAGATTCAGGTGTAGTACCACTACCAGCAGGAATTGGTGCAGCAGTAGGAACAGAACTAGTGGTAGGAACTGTTGTGCTACTAGGATAAACAGTTGAAGGACCAGTAGTAGCACCAGCAGGAACATCAGAACCACTAGCAAACTCATCAGTAGGAACAGAGGAACTAGGTGGAATATCAGCTTCATGAAAACCATCAGTAGGAACCGCTGAAGCAGCTGCAGCTATAGCAGCTGCCTGAGCCAGCTTGATAAGAGGATCCACATCTAGCTCAGCATCCTCTTCCTTGTCAGAATCAATCAACACAAACTTCCTTTTACAACCTTTGAAGTAAATCCTCCCAATAATTTTATCTTACTTAAGCACTTTCCTCCTACAACCTTTCCTTGAAACAGCAGCTTGTGTGCTTAAGATTAATCCTGAGAATTCACTTTCTTTCTTCACAAAGTGGACACTAGAGAAGACAAAACTGTTAGTTTATCAAGGTCCTCAGCACCTCTTGAGGTTGTACCTTCAGGTGGAGCTTGAGTGGACCTAGGAGGTGAGGTTTGAAAAGAACCTCCCATTGATTCATCTTCCACATTTGTGGAAGTGAATTGGTCAGGAGCAGACACATGAGGTCTTGAAGAAGATGCAATGTTGGGGTTTGAAGAGTGACCCTGCTCATTCACTTGAGCACCAACAGAAGTAGTGGTTGGTCTGGATGGTGTGGATACATGATCATGAGAGTGATCAGGTTCAGTGATGGTTATAGGGACAGTCTGAGGGTGAGATGGTGCATCTTCCCCTGAACTTTCATCTGCAATAGTAGCTTGAGGAGGGGGAAGCATAGTAGCCAAAAGTGGCATGTGGTCTCCTTGAAAATTTAACCTCATGTTAGCAAACATTTTGCTTGTCAGTTTAAAAGCATGATATTGTTTGGTACTTCTAGATCAATTTCCAAATCATATTGAAGAAACCTAGAAATAGCAAAAACTTTTTTAGGATTGTTGATGTGTTAAACCATCCCTTTGAAAATATAGCATGACCAATTGTACTCCTCCCCCTAGTTCAAACAAATAATAGCAATAGCCCCAAATGGCATCAAATTGATCCCAGCTAACCTGATTTAGTACTGAGACAATGCATGATGGTGTGAACTAAGAACCTCCATGATGGTGAGAATTTGTTTTTGAAGAAGGTCTGCTTGCTCTTCACTAGGTATCCTAAATTGTCCATCCCCCAAAAAATTATATGTCCAGCTATTGGCAAGTCTCAACAACCACACCTCAACATCTAATTGAAAAGTTGACTCCTAACTAATGATTCAGATATAGTATAGGAAGTTCTAATCATGGTGGCCAATATAGCTGGAGGGCCTCCTTAATAAAGCTCTAAGAGATGGGGCGTGGACCAAGAACTGTTTGACCAAAGAGTCAAAAGATGGTGGGGTCATGGGTAAGAGCATAACTGAGTGCGAACCCGTAAAAAGTCAAGTATTTAGTGATAGTCGTCCACTGATCCTTTTGTTCTCCAAGAAACCCACTTCTTTGTGCTCATCACAGATACTTAATTACGCCATTGATTTGATGATTACAAAGATTGATTGAGTGTTTTTGTGTTGTGTATGTTGTCAAGAGTCGTTAATAACTGGTTTGGTAGAAGGAAATCGAGTTTTTGCAAGAGAGAGTGGTAGTGAGAAAAAGGCTTGTTTAAAATTAGGTTGATCTAAAAGTAAATAAATAATAAGAGTAAAGAGTAATTATCCCTTTAAATAGATGACCCTTGATGAATTAAATGCCCAATTGTCTCAACTATAACTTAGAATTAAAGTAAAACTCAATTTAAGTTATCCGCTAAATGAAAAGTCAACCCTAAAGACAACTAACAAGAGCAGCAGGAATTGTTCTACCAGTAGGAACCAGTAACGCTACCAGTAGGAACTCTTGCAACACCAGAAAAGACACTTAACCAACCCAAAATGAGTACATTATCATCAGTATAAGGCCACATTCTCTATTTGAATTCACACTCATGAATCATCCATCTGCCAAAGGTTAAAAAAACACACAAAACATATACAATAAAAAGAAGAAAAAAATTTAACTACCAGTATCAACTAAACCTATCAGAAGAAAAAAAAATGAAAAACTACCAGTAGAAAAATATGTTGAAAACTAAATGGTAAACATACAAGAAAAACCTACTACTTAGAAAATTTTACACAAGTAGTCCTCCCCTTGGACTCACATCCTCCCCTTAACCATTCATCTATGGATTAAAGCATCCCAATATTGAAAACCACTAGATGATTCAACCTAGGTCCATCAAATGCCTTGGTGTAATAAATCAGCACATTATCATCTGTGTGAATCTTAAGCCCTGAATAAAGATTTTTCTCAATATGCATCCCCTAATAAAATGGTTCCTAATTTCTATGTGCTTTTTTCATTGGAGAAAAACTGGATTTTTTAACAATGCAAATGTACTATTGATTATCAATAAAAATTTTGGTGTTCATGGAAAGTAGAAACCCATAATCAAGCCATTTGTGATTTTGAATCCCAAAGTACCATGACTACAAACATTTAGCAGCAACAACAAATTCTCTTTATTGGAAGATAGTAGCCACAAATGGTTTGCTTTTTGCATTGCCAATGAAATAACCTTCTACCCCAGATTTGACGATCCACCATTTGTTGAATTTCTATCACCATAGAAACCATCATACGCTATCACAATATGCTTCCAACCACAACGGAAGAAATCTGTGGGTACCATAGACTAGTTTGTTGGCCATTTAAGAATACTTAAAGATATTCTTAGACTGCATTCAAAATTGGAAGTCAAAGTGAAAACCTGGTGTCTAGACAAGCACTCACTGCAAACTGATATCAGGCCCTTGAAGGCTGTCAAATAACATAAGGAACCTAACATGGAACGGTATAAGTGAACATTAACAGCATTATCAGGTTTCATCCTTAGATTTTGGCTTGAAGCTTCAAAGGGATGGTTTGTTCGAGGTCTCACACATTCCATATCAAATTTCTTAAGTATGTCCTGGACATACTTATCTTGGCTGATAAAAATCCCATCAGGCTTCTGTTTCACTTGTAAGCCTAAGAAAAATGTTAACTCACCCATAGCACTCATCTCAAATTCTCCTTTCATCAAGACCTCAAACTCATCACACCAGGCCTTGTTTGTAGACCCAAAAATAATGTCATCCACATAGACCTGAACAAGTATGATATCCCTGGAATTCTTCTTAATGAAGAGAGTTTTGTCTATTGTACCTCTTCTGTAATTATGCTTTAACAGAAAAGTAGACAATCTTGCATACCAGGCCCTTGGTGCTTGATGAAGACCATACAAAGCTTTCACAACTCTGTAAACATGCTTAGGGAAATGAGGATCTTCAAATCCCTTAGGTTGAGTAACATAAACTTCTTCTTCAATTCCCCCATACAGGAAAGCACTCTTGACATCTATTTGATATACCATAAATCCCATATATGAGGCAAATGCTAGGAAAAGTCTAATAGCTTCAATTCTAGCAACTGGAGCAAATACCTCATCATAATCAATGCCCTCCTCTTGCCTATGACCTTTATCCACCACCTAGCTTTATTCCTGACAACATACCTCTGGCATCTCATTTTTTCTCAGAATCCCAATTAGACCGCAATAAGCAATTTTTTCCCATCTGGTAGAGGGACAAGTTGCCATACTTTCTGATTTATAAACTGTTGCATCTCCTCTTGCATAGCTTCAACCCAAGCAGGATCATTAAGAGCTTGAGCAACACTACTTGGTTCAAGTTGTGATAGAAAACAAGCAAACAAACAATGTAAATAGTCTGTGTGATTGTTCCTTTGTTGATCATGAACATAACTAACAAAGGCACTTGCACCAAATTTAGACTCCTTCCAATGTACCACAAAAACCAAACGAAGCCTTTAATGAAGCATGGGAACGTTTTAAAGGACTCCTTCGTCAATGTCCTCACCATGGCTTTTCTGAACTTCACCAACTCGATACTTTTTACAACTCTTTGAATTCAAACGATCAAGATGCCTTAGATTCTGCAGCAGGTGGCAATTTCTTAGACAAGATGCCTCAAGAAGGTTTAGCGATTATTGAAAGCAAGTCAAAAGTTCGTTATTCTAGAAGTCGTGCTAATGATTCAAGAGTGAGTACGGATGCTCCTCTTTCTAATTCTTCATCTTCCAATAATTCTTTCGAAATGCAACAAATAGCCGCTTCTCTCGAAGATAAGATGACTATCAAGATGAACAAAATAATGAATGAAATGAAAGCTTTAGTTGTTACTACTCCTGCACCCGTCAAAGCAGTTGAGGAAAGGTGTACCACTTGTGGTAACAATCATAGTTTTAATGTGTGCCCAATGACTAGAGGAGGTTATGAGTACCCGGTTTATCATGATAATTTCCAACAATTTCAACAAACCGCATCGGTTGGTAATTTTGTTCAAAATGGAAATTCCGGGTACCGTGCTCCTAACTTGGCAAACCAAATGAGACCACCAGGCTTTAATCAACCCAATCCACAAGCTTCTAGACCTAACCAAGGATATAATGCAAATCAAGGGTATAATGGGAATAGAAATGTGAACCAAACCAATCAAGTTAACCATGGAGCTAACTCGGGCTTATCTCAACAAGCTCAAGCTTATCAAGTCCCGAGTACACAAGCTCCGGTTACTTACTCAAGGTTTGAGGCATATACAACAGCGAATGATGCTACTTTGAATAATTTGCAAAAGAATTTGAATGATTTCAAAAAGGAGCAACAAGATTTTCAAAATGAGCAAAGGAATTTTCAGAATATGATGCTTAACATGTTTCAAAAACAAATGGGAAATAACAATACATCAAGTTCAGGAACTTTACCCAGTAATACCATCACAAACCCAAGGTGTGAAGCTAGAGCCATTACGACTCGAAGCGGACTTTCTTACACACCGGTGCCACCAATTCCACCACCGCTCTATGATGAGAATGAACCTTTGACTGAGAAGGAAACCGAGGTGACCAAGGATAAGGTGCTACCGAGCACCAAAGACATCCAACCTCCGGTTATCCAAAAATCTCAAGATCCGGTTAAGCCGGTGAGCAGTCCAATTTCTCCTGAGCCTTCTTCTGCTCAAGTTGATAATTCTCCACCATCAAAAGAGAATCTCAAAGAGACCCTCTTCCATATCATTCTATGTGGGTGGGGTAGACCGTGAAAAGAAGGATTCAAATGATAAAGAGCAAATTCAAAAGTTTTGGAAATGTTCAAAATGATTCATGTGGCACATACTTTGGCAGATGCTTTGATTTTAATGGCCTAAGTATCAAAAGATGGTAAAAAGCTTGCTGACAAACAAAGACAAATAGAATGAAATAGCAAAGACGCCAATGAAATGCAATTGCTCTGGGCGGTCATTCTCAAAAGCTTCCCGAAAAGCTTGGTGAGACCCAGTCGATCTCTTCATTCCTTGTGGTTTTGGGGATTTTATAATCACTTGGCTCTAGCGGATCAGGGTTCAAGATATCAATCTTTCATGCCCTTGTCTACTGGAAGAAACTTGGGACTTCTGACCAAACAAGTACAAAGAATGGTTCTAGAAATTAGCCACCGAACAAATTTCTAAACCTCTTGTGATAGGCCGAAAATGTGTTCGTAAAGGTCGGAGAATTCTACTTCCCGGTCGATTTTGTGATTTTAGACTTGTAGCAGACCCTCGTGATCCTATAGCTACTTGGTAGACTTTTCTAAAGAACCGCACGGGTCTTTAATTGATGTTCACGGGAGGGAGCTAGTGATAGGGAAGGTTTGGAAGAATAGTTATTAACCGGATGGTAGTCAAGACAATGAGTCAATCCACATGAAGGATAGTTTATGATGACCGGTTCAAGATGTTTGTAATGCCCATAGAGTAAAGATGATTCCACCACACATCTCTATTGTTGACGATTATTGAATCTCTTCTGGGGATATTCTTAAACAAAAGGAATGAACTTAAGGAATTTTCTGACCAGTATGTCTAGAAGAAGGGCTTGTTTTGCAAATTTATATAAGTGGTAAAATCACTAGGCGAAAGGAAAAGTTATTCATTTCTCCGAAAAAAGCTTCCATAATTGCAATTCACACATCTTTCCAAACAATAATCTTGAGGACATCTTTCACAATGGGAATGATGGTCTTAATTCTTGTTCAAACAAAGAATTAGACAAAAGATTCTCTTCCAATCCCAAAGAGTCCAAAATAGGAAAAGATTGTGATTTTCCTTCATGTGATGAATTTCAAAAGTTCAAGACATTTTCAAAACCTTTCTTTGAGAAACAAGATTACTTTCCTCTAGAAATAGGACAGTCAATACTTAATGATGAAACTTTAAGAGTTATTTGAACCTCTTTTTGAAAAAGACTGAGGAAATCATTCTAATGAGCATCTAGCAAAATTTCTCCGAAAGTATGATGTTAAAACCATTATGGTTCTTTCTGTTGGTCCCCAATTGGACAGTTGTGTTAGAAATGGCATCAAGTGATATGAAAAAGATAAATGAGGTAAATCATGAAGTTTTTTAAAAGTAATAATTAAAATGTTTTGGGGATTCATGATAATGATGAAAGGAAATTGTCCTTCTAGATGGTTTACTTGAAGATTAAAATATCTTGAAATGAATGATAAAAAGGTTGAATCATTTAAAAGAAAAACAAAAGAGGTTTTTGAAACAAAAATTGAACCTGAGAAAAAGAAAGAGTTACAAGTTTTTCATCCCGACATTGAAATACTTGACCATTTGGAGACTACCTCTTATGTCGGGAGTGAATTATTTAGGATTTATGAGGATTTTAATCTGTGGATATGATATTCCCCAAGTAACATTCAGGGAAAATTTTGATCCGGGATAACATTTCATGCGGAAATTTTTTGATACTGAGATGCTTTAATGATAAGAGTTCAAAAGAGATACACCATCTAAAGCTTCTTTAGACACTTGATGTTTGACCTCTCCACCACTCCTTAATGGACTTTCATGTACGAAACATTTTTCGGTTCACATTTATCAATCTTTGAAATTTTTTTAAACAGTTTTAAGAACCGGAAACAAAAATGTTTTGGTATTTCTTTCATCCTTTATTTTGGGAGGTTGTCATCTCCTAGATTTTCTTCACCTTGCTATTAACACCATAAGAAACAAGTATGGGGAAAATAGGATCAGCGAAGGGGACTCTATAATAAACAAGCGCTTCGTGGGAGGCACCCCATGCTTATCCTTTTATCCTATTATTTTCTTTTTCATTTTCTATTTTCTTTGCTTCCCCAAGGACAAATTAATTCGGGGGCGAGTATAGCTTGTACTCGGTTAACAAAAAACGTAAGCCGTTTTAGAGATGACATTTTGAAATCTAACATGTAAAAGAAGAGAGGGAAGCCTTGTTCTTTTCATTTCTTTGTTGGTTGTTTGGTGTTTTTGACTAGAGTTTTTCCGATTTTGTATGCTTCATGGTTCAATATTTTGAAGGACAAAGAAATTCCCGCAATTTCCTTCATGTCTCCCCATTCTTCTCTCATAAATGGGAAACTCTAATCTCAATTATCCTTGTTCTTATAATCGAACTAACATCTATTCTATTTGGCAAGACCATATGAATTATAGTAAAAAGAAACCATAATGACCCATATTAATAAACTATGAGGTACAAAGTTCAATTAATTTGGGGAATGCTAGCTACGAATATTGACATCACATCACGCAACCCATTTGTTTTAATTTATTTTGAATTACCTTTTATTGTGAAAAAAGTGAAAAATTTAAATTTTGCTTACAAGAGAAAGCTCAAAAGAAGCGTTAGTTTGGAAAAAACACCACTTATTGTGTAGCGTTATCCGATGTGAAAATTAGAGTTAATTTTGACTGACCGGGTGAAAAAGCCCTAGCAGTTCTTTAACCAACCTTTTTGTAGGCCAAGCTATCACAAATCGCTAATGCATAGGATTTTAAAAATATGAAGAACAAGAAATGATGTAGTTAAATATAAGTGTCTTGGTTATTTAACAAGGTTTTTTAGGAAAACCAAAAGCTATATAAATGATTTATGTCTTTTTACTCCCCATAAGCCTCTTAACACACTTAATCATACGTGCTCTTTTTAAATTAGCTAAGTCAACCAATGTCTTTAGAAAAAGTCCTTACATTTTGAAAAAGAATCATTTTAATATGTAAGAAAGATTTTGTTTCAAATTTATAATTTGATTTTTTCTAAAAAGAAATTTTCATTCATCAAAAAATAATTAATAAAAAGAATGCCCAATTAACAATTTTTCCTAATGCAAAGCATTATTTTTCGTGCCAATGAAGCATTCGAAAAAATAGAATAATAAAAGCCATAAGTATATTTTAATTCGTTGGCGTACCATGTTGAGAGAAAGACTTGGAATGGGGTCGGCAACTAAGATTACAACTATGTACGTAGGATCAAGGTTTCGAGGCATTCATCACTAGGGAGCGCGCCTAGGTCATGATTTGCAACTAAGGGACTTTGGATTCTAAGCTTTGTATGGAAAAGGTGTTGTCGCGATAACCCACAAACGTAGCACCGGAGTGGGGTTCGAACTAAGAAACACCGGTTGTTTGTTGCGTAAATCCTATTTTTGGGAGAAAGGCCTAAGTAGGGGTTCGAACTAAGAACAACATTCCTATTGCAAGAAAAAAAATAAATTATAGAACATGAAAATAAAAAGAATTGTTAAAAATTCTCATTTCTAAATCAATTTTATGAGTTTGTTTCCGAATCTCTTTTTAGCTTTTAGTCAAGGATTATCTAAGTTATTAACATTTGAGCTCACAAGGCTTAATTTGTAAAGCTTAGATGAATTTCAACTATGAAGATAAATGATCTATGGTTGAGTTAATAAGAGTGCACACAACCTTAATCATTAATTATTCCCGGGAGTGAAAATTCACAATTGTAAGTATAAGAGCTTAATCATTGGACTTATATTGACAATGAATCTTTTTATAAGCTATGTGTAATTTAGATCTAGTGAAAAAGACAAGGATGACGAATTTTCTCTTTTGTGGCTCTATTAACGGAGTAGTCCATTTCGGATGAGCCCTAAAAGTTGCAAAACTTGCAAAATGATTGCCCATTACCGTGTTTCATGTATTAAATGTTGAGAAAGCGAAAGTTTTGTTTACAAGTGATCATGAAAAGGTTCTAAACAAGGGCATTTTGGAAACTTCTTAGTTTACAAAGTGTACACTTCATAACATTGCGTGAGGACACGGCAATCCTTTAGTTTGGGGAATTTTGATATTTGCTAAATTGTACATTAAATTACCCGGGATTTTGTCAAATAAAAGCCAATTAAATGCCAAAAGAATAGAAAATGTGTGCTTTTGTGTCCAATTGTGCAGGTAAGGATTGAAAAGACAAAAAGAAGCAAAAACGATCAAAAACCGACAAGAAACGGGAAAAAGACAAAGAGTCAAGAGCAAGACAAAGAAATCAGCCAGAAATCACAGCCGGATCAGCCCGACACAGTCAAACTCAGTCAAAGAAAGAAACAAAGAAGTCAAAGACTCAAAATAAAGTCAAGGGGCCATTATTGACAAGTCTTCAAAGTTTAAAGAACTTATGTGAAGTTTCAAAGATCAAGGACTGAAATTGCAAAATGAAGAAAGTGTATTATAAAAGAGAAGAAAGAAAGAAAGAAACACAAGGACCAAAACTGCCATTCTTAAACCTGTTTTTACACTACATTTGGGCGGATGAACTACAAGGACTGAAAATGTCAACACTCCAAAGTTTTAAACAAACACCCCGCTTATATCGCAGCTCCTAACTAACCTATAACAGCATTTCCCGCCAAAAACCTACACAACCCAACTTTGCAAATCACCCACCCCCGCTCCTTTTTAAACAACCAAATTCATTCATACTCCTTTCCCAATCACAAGCCACCACGTGTAAACACATGATTGGCCAGGACACCTCCTAATCCAATCCAACGGCCACAATTAGACTTAAAAAGATCAACGGCTGTGATTTGAAGGATCATTCTGGAATCCTTCACCTCTCTTCACCCCTCCTCTATAAATAGAAGTCTAGGACTTCATTTTTCAGTAGTTAATTTTCTGTTTTAAACATTTACTTTGTAATTTTCCCGTTTTAAGCAATTAAGCTCTTACTTTAAGCATTTAAGTTTTCAGCTCTTGTAATCATTTCCTTTTCACTTGTACTTATCAACTCTATTAATATCAATCTACTTTTAAAGTGTTTGTGTTCTTTGATTTAAATTTCAAATCGTTTTTGATCAATAAGCTCTAAAATAACGTAAGATTAGCTATTGATCCTCATAAGCTCAAATATATTAATTTTGTTCATTAAGCTTTATCTACTCATTTTTTACCTATTCACATTAAGAACATGATCACTTGAAAACTTTTGAGTTCATTTTGGGAAGCAAAGGGCTAATAAGCTCAAATTTCAGCTTATTGTGATTCCTAAGAGTTAGAGGCTTGAGGAAGCCATTAGGATCACCTAGACTCTTCACTTGGATGTCTAGGTGAAGAAGACTCTTCAATTTTCAGGTCACCTTCTCTTATTTTCATTTAAGCCAATTCTAGCTTATTTCAACTTGCTTATTTCCTTTAAGTCCTCATTTAAGTCCTGTTCATTAGGTTTACTTAGTTTAAATTTGTATTGTTTTCAGTCTATTTTAGCCTTAAAACTAGTAAAATGTCATTGTCACTTTTTCTGTCATAAGTAGTAGTAAAATTATTCATAGAGTAAGTAGCTTATTTTGCTTAATAAGCTACTAATTTTTCAGTTCAAAAAGCTTCATTAGTTTAATAATAGTAGAAGTAGCTAAAAAGTTTTAGCTGTTTTAGTCTTTAAAAAGTTTTTAATCTCACTTTGTTTTGACAGAAAAATATAAAGGTGTGTTTGGTATAAGGTGAATTTGACTCTTAAAGTCAACTGCACCTTGTCAATTCTTTTCATACATTTGTGTTAGGTTATGTTATCAAGTTCTAAATAAGTATTAAGAATTAGAGAGTAGAAATTAAAAGTTTAGAGCTTATAAGTTTAGTGCCAGCACCAGGGCATATTTTATTAACTAGAACTTTAGATTTTAGGTTGTTAAAAGTTTTTTTTAGAGTTCAAGTTTGTTTAGTGTTCACTTAAGTTCATTCTAGTGAAGTGTAGGATATAAAAGTTTAGCTTGTCTTTGAGAAGATTGCACATTGCACCAGCAACACCATTTACATCAGCAAAACAACAGCATATCAACATAGTTTTCTTCATTTTACTTTTTGAATTTTTCTATTTCTATGAAAAACTTTGCAAAAACTTTTTACCTAGGTAGATTCTAGATAGATTGTTTAGCTTACTTTCAAAATTTCAGTTCCTAAGGTTCAAAAATAAGCTGTTAAGCTTAGTTTAAAAAAGATCTAAAAACTGTTCCAATAGACTTAGCCTTTTTCCATCTTAGTTTTCTTTCTAAATTTGTTAAACACAGGATATTATTAGTTTAGATTCTTTTAATACACATCTTAAGCTTCAATAAGCTTCTTTTAGTTTTAATTTTCATCAAGTATTAAGCTCTCAATAAGCCAAAATCCTAAAAAGTCCTAAAAAAGCTACTTTCTGTGACAGAAACTTATTGCTTATTTTTCAGCTTATTCTTAGGTCTAAAGTTGAAAGTGCATTTATTAAAGTTGTTAGGAATAAGCTGTTCTATAACTTTCATGTTTTAAGTTTTTTCTGAAAACCACTTTTTCAATAAGCAAAATAAGTCAAATTCGTAGGGTTTATTTCGTACTTTTATCAAAGTATAGGGTTACCCGTTTTCTCTTTAGTGTAAATTTTACAAAGTTCGCCCGCCTACCCTGTTCTTTCCTTTCTTACCCTTCCTACCCTGTCTTTCCTATTTTCTTTTAATTTTCCTTTTTATTATTAATAGTATTATTAGTAATTAGGGTAGATTTTTAATAAATCCAATTAGTTGAAAAAATAAAAAGTAGAAATTAGGGCTTTTATTTTTTATAACTTTCTGCACCTTTGTAGTTTCTAAAAATCATTTTTTTCATATTTTTCCAATTAAAATTGTATTTTCTAGGAATTAAAATAGATTAAATAGATTTACTTTTTCTTATAAAATTCATAAAAAATAGAAAAATAGTTGAAAAATTAAAATTCTTTTTGCATTAATTTTCATTTTAAATCTAGTATTTTTGAAAAATAAAAGAAAAATTTTAGTGTTAATTTTTAGAAAAAGTTTATTTTTGATAATTCATTAAATTTTAGAAAATCATAAAAAATTCAAAAATACATAAAAAAATTCCAATTATTTTTCCTAAAATTTTCATTTTAAATTTGTGATTTTTAGGTATTAATTTTGTTAAAAGTCGTGCTTTAGTTTTTAAATTTCAGTTTTAGCTCGCTTTTAATTCGATTTGTGCATTTAAATTTCGTACTAGTTAATTGTTTTTCAATTCTTGCTATTACATTTGTAGTGTAATCAACAAATCAAATATCCTTTACTATTCTAAACTTGAATCCGAATCATTCTTAAATTCTCAATTCACGATTTCGTTGGGACACGACCCGAGTTGTACAATACTTCCCGGATAAAAATATACGAATTGTGTTTTCTTTTGTGAGATTTTTACCTTATATTTCTCTTGGTTGAGAAGTATTTTGGAAAGAATTCTTACGAGATTAATATAATACTATATTGGTATATAAATTTGTTTGCTACACACGAACCACTCTACCAGTAGGAACTACATACCTACTAGTAGTTGCTCTCTATTACAAAATTCCTAACATCGTGCGGTAAAACGTTTAGTTTACCTTGGTTATTTGATCACGCTTGTATAATTACAATGGTTATGGGCTAATACCTTAGGGTATTAGCCATCTTAATGAAGATTTAATGTTTGGTTTGTTTTAAAATCGATTTCTTAATTTATCGTTAAAAGTTTAATTATGTTTATCACACGATACTTGTCTACGTGTTTGAATATGCGACCTATCATTCAACTAGGTCTAGTTACGCCTAACAAGTGAACTAGATATTAGGATAGCTCTCCATATCATGTTTTATATTACTAGATCAATAGGATCACAAATAATGTTCTGTCTTTGTCTTTAAATTAAGAGCTTAGTTAAACCGGCAGGTGACCCGTAATGTTTCAGCAAGTATGTTCTTAATTAATTGATAAAGATTTAAACAGTAAACTACTAGTATATAAAATACCATCAAACAGTAATTGGGTAAAGTCCCGATGGGCTAGGGTTTATCAAGATCACCATTGCTTTAATCCCTAGATAGATTATAATTAAACTAAAAGGATGCTTTATATGAATACGTTAATTGTGATAGGATTCAACGTGTCTAGGTCTTAGGATGATGTCCCACCTAAGTCTTAAAAATGATATGCCGCTTTGAGATAAGAAATCATTACACAAAATAAAAAACTATCGTTTAATCGGATTTAATATGGCTAATACGGTTTTCTATCATTTGGCTTGTACCGCTCTTTTATCTTCTGATTGTTTTCTTGCTTGTTTATTGTATTTAGAATTGATTATTGTCACCATAAAACATGTGCCAATCTCTCAGGCTGAAACCCCCCCCCATTACCATTAGAAACGTATATAGCATAGGTTTAACAAGTAATTAGAATAAACTTAATTAAAGTAATTAAAATACTGATAGAATATAATATTAACGACCTCGCTCTTAGTGTTCGACACCCTACTTACCATGAAACCCCACTTGATCGGGTACACTGCCCGTTAAAGTGTTGTTTTAAGATAAGTCGGTTAAATATAAATTTAAAACTTGGTAATTAATAAATTGAGCCTACACGATAGCACGCTAAGTTTTTGGCACCATTGCCTGGGAGTGAAAAAGTTTAACCTTTAATTTTATTAGTATTTCTAACCATTAGTTTAGAATAATTTAATTAGTGTAGTTTAATTTAGTTTGTAATTAATTTAATTGTGTGATTAATTGTGTGTTTAAATTCAAGCACCGTTTATATTCTGTTTTGGTGATACGCCGATCCACCTGTTTGGATAACGACGTTATTGACCATTTTACTCTAATGGCTATGATCTCTGATATCTAATCAACGTATTTGTTCTTTTATTTCGATGTATTAATTTATAATCAAACGGTGTACTGACGTTCAACAGACCCATACGGCATATTCAAATTAATTGAATACGGCGTATTGATCATTTGATACAGTAACATTATTAATTTTTCGTATTCGATTTCCTGTCTCGTCTTAAGTGTTCTCTCTCCTGAGGGCACATCCTACTGATAATTTGTTCTTATTTACAGGAATACGATTGACTAAAGAACTACGATGACAGATCGAAACGGCTATATCTCTGTTACCCAAAAGAACTGCATCTCTAATGATAACGAAGGAAGAATGATCGAGTGAAATTATTGTCCCCCCCGAAAAAAGGAAAATACAGGGAGTGTTTTTGGTCAAGATACAAGATAATACTTTCAATGGGATAATTGGAGAAAACGTGTTTGAGCACATTAATAAATGTTTTGAAGTAGTTGGGCCAATCAAAATTAATGGGGTAAGTCAGGACCAATTTAGGCTTAGTATCTTCCCTATTTCACTCGCAGGTGTCATAGGTGAATGGTTTAAAAAGGATTGTATCGGCTCAGTTACTACTTGGGAAGATTTGGTAGAAAAGTTCGTTCAAAAATTCTACCAACTTTCTTATGACAATGAAGAGATGAAAGCTGAGGAAAATGATGAACCCAATGATATTGCTGAAATCTTCAAGATCAAAGGCAATTTATTTGACTATGAGACACCCTTGTGTAAAGCATTCAATAAATTCAACTACCTCCTTAAAATTGACACGGATCTGTGTTACTTTTGATATCCAAGGAATTGGGACTTACGAGGAATATGAGTTGAATAATCCTGTGATAAGGAAATCTGAGGAACCGGGTTGGGATAACATGGTCCAGTATCAACTATTGATCATATATGTAAAGCCAATCATTTTAAGAATGGAATAACAAATGGCCCAGTTTGTGTAGTATCAAATATTGAGGCTTTGTAAGTGGAGAGATACCTGGGATGGTTCAGGTTTGAATCATGACTTATTTCCAAGATCACAAGTGGTATGATGAATTAAAGCTAATGGAAAACTGAAAGAAGAAACCTTAATGTACAAAGAAAAAATTAAATAATCATAGGGAAATGCATCTCCCAGTGTGATGAAATTCTGTACATGGTTGATAAATAGTTTTGGAAACTTCCACGAACTAGACTATAATGTGCTTGTAAAGAACAAGAAATTTTTGATGTGAAGGTAAATGCTCATAAGCCGCACCATTTTACTCGATAGGAGAAGCAAGCTAGAACCATAATGCAAACTTTAAGACTAAAAAGGCTCATGACCCTTATCTTGATATTAACCGTATTTTTGGTAGAAATTATGATACAAGCAATTCCAGTAATACTCAAGACAATCAGGGGCATGAAGAACGCAGGGATGATCCCACTCATGAACCATCAGTCTGCAAAATCAAGATGATGAAGTACTCATTCAATGCTGACGAAGAGTACATTGTCATAAAAGAGTCTGAGTACCTCAACCACTCAAAGGACAACCTCGATGCTTATCGAGAACTTTTACGTATCATTAATGAAGTATGGGTGGTGGCAACACTCAATGAGTGAAGAAGCTATTGAGGAAAAAGAAAAAGTCAAACTTAACGACTAGCTAAAACAAAAGTGCTTCCCGGGAGACAACCCGGTCGTGTTTAAATTGTTTTTCGTTTTTAATTGTTTGCACGAGTCGGTCTTCCCAGACACTCCATACGGCGTATCAAACCTCTCTGGATACGACGTATGGGATGTTTCCTGGACTGTTACAGTCTGTAATTTAATTACTAGTACGTGAAATTTTTTAAAAGATTTTTAAATGAACCATATAGCATATCCTTGGGTTTGGGATACGGCGTATAGACCCCCTTGTACAGTGTGTTTAATTGTTTTCCTGCATTGTAACCATTATATAACCGAGATAGGAATTGCACTTTTGTCTTCTAAACTTTTATGCAGGACCTTACTATAAGGAAATCGACAATATGGTATTCTCTGAAAAAGACATGTGTTGAACTCGTACGAGCATTCTGACGCCTTTTCAACACACTTTTGCTCAAAGAACTCAAATTGGAGAATTATCCCGAGCAACATATCAGGGGAGTTCCTCGTTCTAATTCTATTTCCCTTTTTTTTAATTTGTTTTATCTATACAATGAGGACGTTGTATAATTTAAGTGGGGGGATGTAGAATTAGAAAGCCTACTTATCCTTTCTTTTACAAATAATATGTTATATGCTTAAATTATACCATATTTAAATTTTTCTAGCATAAATATTTTGTAAAAATTACTAGTTACATGACCTCACTCACTATAACCCTTAATATCAAATTGTGAGAATTAAGCCTATTCCGCTTCCAAACGTTTACTAAAAATTCCACAAAAATTATGAGTGTGCCGGTGATGTAGTAGACTTTAGAACTTGACTTGGTATATCACTCGAGACCACAACGATAAGTACTATGGACTTAGATGGAGAAACATTTTTAACTGGTAAATTTCTAAGAATACACCAAAAAGCCTAAATGTTGAAAAATTAACTAACTACACTGGTTAGTTAATTCCCGTGTAACCCTTTGCTTACTTTCACTATAAGAGTAAGATCCCCTAGAAAAACTGATTGTGCCATCCTGTCTTTTTCCACACCAAATGTCCCCTATTTCTTACAACCTTTAACACCTAGCCTAACCTATAGATTAACCCTACTTAATCAAAGTTGCTAGTTGCTTTTGTGTAAAGTTTTGTATTTCATGTGTCAAAGTGAAATTTTCTATCTCCAGTTAGGTCGAGAAATTGCACAATGCAATAGGAAAATATGTATCTCGTGTATTTTGCTACTTTCGCGATTAGTATATTTTCGTAAGATGACGTGTTAAAGAAAAATATCCGATGAATTAATGATTGTGAAGACTGTGAAATGCAACGGAGGTTTATAAAAAAAAGGAAAATAGAAAATGCATACAAAATAGAGAAGGATATTGATATGTCCGGTTCGCTAACTTAAACCAATGAAAATACTTGGAAGGAATAGAATATTCGTTGATATATGGATAAAAAGCAACGATGTATAGTTTTGTATAAAGTGGCCAATATCACCACTTTTGTACAAGTATGTAAGTTTGGGATGATTGAGAAGTTGACCGTTATGGGAACGCCAACTTAGGTTGTCTTTTTCATTTCTATGATCGAGGCGTGTGAAATTTTAATCCTATCTCAGGAACGGACTGGAAAAGTGTACTTAAAAACTACCTTATTTGTTCAACCTTAATCTATTTGTTTTGTGAATTTTATTTAACAACAATTTACTTCCCTTTCCTAGAAATTAACCTTAGGTTTTACTCGAACGAGGTTGAGATCGAGTGATGCATGTCTATTCTGTCGTTACGGCCATGTATGCGTGACTTAGCCACCTTGTTGGTTTATTACTTTTGGTGAAAGTTAGAACATCCCTACCTTATATCATTCTTCATCCTAACCCTTGGTTAAACTCGAATGAGGATGTGATCGAACACACATGTCTATTCCGTCATTACGGCCGTGTATGTGTGCTTCAGCTGCCTTGTTGGTGTGGTACTATCAGCGAAAGATTGTTAGAATGATCAACCCCTAAGCCTTATAATAAAAACCAAATTTACCTTTTGACTTGTTTCTTCATAGCTATAGTGGTGGAGATGTGTATCCTTGCCAAGCATATGATTTGAAGCTAATTACGACCGAGCAAATGAGCGTACCAATTAAATGTTACACCCTAGATTAGTTGAGTGATGTGAGTGTTTTCATTTCCATATTTCGTGAGGTGCTTGGTCTTGTACATGTGATTAAAACGAAAGAAGTGCTTAAACGAAAAAATCATTGACTTCGGTTAGGATACATTTTTAATATAATCTAGAGTCTACTTGAGGACAAGTAGGATTCAAGTGGGGGGATATTTTATGACATCAAATAACGTTACATTTATACTATCATTTATCGCAAATAAGTTACCCACTTTTATATAATTATTGCAAGAATTTATACTTAATTGTTTAAAAGTGTTATTTGCAGTAATTAAGGAGTGATTTGTGAAGACATGCTAAAAGGCGCATATTTTGGAGCTAAAACAATGATATTTAAAGATTGCTTATTTCTGACCAATATGTCGTATCCAAAAAAGAGATACGGCGTATCAGCGCTAACTCTTCACAAAAAACACATACAACCAATTCCCAATACGGCGTATCACTATTCTACCATACGCCGTATCCAGCTGGATAGACATTCAAAGATACAGAGATACTTATATTTTAGGAATGAATATTTGGATGATTATAAACTTAGCGCGTACTCCAAGGAAAATACCCCAAGTCCTAGCCCAATATGGCATATCTAGTCTTTTTCAGACACTGTTAATAGAAGACTCAAAAACGAGTTTTCAGTGTGCAGAATAATATTCTCTATACCCTACACATAAAAGATGATTTTTTGAAGAAAAGAAGAGTAACCAAAGGTCAAGCATCGATCACGATTTCATAGAAGACACAGTGTAATTCCTATACTCTTGTAATTATTTAATTTTTGGTATCGTTCGGTAAAACGTTTAATTTACCAGGTTAATTTGAACACCGGACAAGCTTGGATAATTACATGGTTATCGGGCTAATACCCAATGTATTAGCCACTTAATGAAATTAAATGTTTGGTTTGTTTAAAATCGATTTTCTTAATTTATCGTTGAAAGTTTAATTATGTATTATCACAATGATACTTAGTCTACGAGTTGAATATGCGACCTATCATATCACTGGGTCTAGTTATGCCTAACAAGTAAACTAGATACTGGGATAGCTTTCCATATCGTGTTGTATATTACTGGATCAATAGGATCACAAATAATGTTGCCTTTTTCTTTAAATTAAGAGCTTAGTTGGACCAGCAGGTGACCCGTAATGTTTCAGCAAGTATGTTCTTAATTAATTGATAAAGATTTGAACAGTGAACTACCAGTATATAAAATACCGTCAAACAGGTGATGTGGTAAAGTCCGATGGGCTAGGTTTATCAAGATCACCATAGCTTTAATCCCTATAGATTAATATTAAACTAAAAGATATTTATGCGTATACGCTTAATTGTGACATGATACAACGTTTTAGGTCTTAGATGATGGTCCCCGCCTAGTCTTAAGAATGATAAGAACACTTCGAGAAAAAAAACATTGCACTAAATATAATCAACCAACGTTTAATGCGGATTAATATGCTATACGATTTTCTATCATTTGGCTTGTACCACTCTTTTATCTTCTTGATTGTCTCTTACATGTTTATTGTGTTTAGAATTGATTATCGTCACCATAAAACCTGTGCCAGTCTCTTAGACTGAAAACCCCCTATTACCATTAGAAACGTATATAACATAGGTTTAACAAGTAATTAGAATTAACTTAATTAGAGTTATTAAAATACTGATAATAATATAATGTTAACAACCTCGCTCCTTTAATGTACGAGGCACCCTACATACCACGAAACTCACCCATCGGGTACACTACCCCGTTAAAGTGTTGTTTTAAGGATAAGTAGATAAATATAAATTTAAAACTTGGTAATCAATAAATACCCCTACACACAACACATCAACATGGTTTCCAACTCAAAATGTTGGATCGTCTAACACATAAGCATTAGATTCACCATACTTGCTTGTTCTCATTATCAGAATGTCTTAAAGCAGACAACACGATAAAAGTGAATCAGTTAGTTACTATATTACTGATTGAGTCGTCAATTCATAAATTAGACCAAATCGATATCTAGTTGACACAAGTTTAATCCATATAGGATCTCACAAGCACCTATCGCATGCTGTTTGATGTATAGACACTAGGAATGGATTTTCCAATACGTCACATGGACTTGCAAAAAGAGCACGCACTCAGAATGTCCTGGCAAGATCACGAGGATAAGCGTTAGACTCTTAGCTATAACTTGTTTTCACATGTATGAACAACAAGGTGCAATTTAGAATAGTGACCTAATGAGAATTAATAATTTGATCTATTTGGCTCTAGACTCAATAAGTGCATTTTTGGTTCGGAGGCTGGAGCTGACTGCCACCTTTTTAATACCAACTAACTCAGAGTGAGAAAGTCGATAGATAACATGTTTATCTCCGTGGGAAATGAAAAAAGAATCTTTTGAGAGACCTTGAGTGGCTGGGAAGGGTTGTGCATTGCATCACTGGGTCCATGATGTCTTGTCTTCGATACCAAATATCATCTTTGTGATATCTGATAGATTATGTATTGACCCGATTTCTGCCTAATATTAATGGAGGGCTTCTTTCTTTACACCCTTTATCATAACATTTCTTTTTCATTCTTCGACTCCTTTAATGTTTACTAAGATGTCATTACTAGCACCTTGTTGTAATTGTTCCAATGCTAGCTTAATCTTAGTCGGCATTTTTCCCATTTCTCAATCTAACTCCCTTTCCTAAGGACTTCTAATTCTATCTAGTGGAATGTCCTTGGGTAGATCCATCTGGTTCTGGTTAGATCATCAGACTTATACCTAACCCTAACCACCTTATGACTTTATTGCCGTCGTGAATTAGTAAGTTGCTGGGTATATTGATCAAAACCATAAAACTATTAGAAAAACATTTAAAGTGTTATGATATAAATTCAAAAACATCTTTTTACAACTTTGAAAGTCTATCTATTAAGAAATACTCCCCTTACATCATGTTCATGCGATACTCAAAACTGTTTAGCACATGTAGGAAAGAATATACCACTTAGTCTAAACGATCACATTTGAGATCCAATTTTCTCCACCTCTCAAAAATACCTCCATGTATGGTATTTAATATCTTTGAAATAAATATGGCTTTTTAGAATTTTGAAAGCACATGGGAGAAAATGGTTATTGCATGATTAATAGTGTCGAGTACACATTTCTTTTGAAAGATTTTGAATATATTGAAAAATTCTTGAGAAAAATTATACTCGGACGCTATATGTTAATGAACACATAAATATTGTTATGAGAAGATTTGTACACCAACATCAACACTTTTGATGTGAAACCTTTTAGATATGACATTGATGTACCTTTTTATTTTTTTTATTAATTTTTTTGTTTTTTTAAGTTTTACTAAATGTTTTGATTTTAGTAGCTCCCCCTCAAAAGTAGATATCAGTCAAAGAATCTATCAAGGAAGAGAGTGTTTAACACACAATTTTGAAAGATTTTGAAAAATCTTTTTGATAAATTCTTGAAAAATTGTGTTCAACGTTTTTGAAAACCAATGTTAGTTGAGCTTCTAAAGACTTTGAATGTATTTGAATTGACGTTACGTGTCAAGTCAAGTACGTGAAGGTTTTATCTTCTCGTTGTGAGGATAAATGTACATAAATGTACCCTTTCCATTCTTTGAGTTCCGAAATCTAAGCAGGCATGTACTTAAAAGTCAAATTTTGAGCAAACTTGTGAAATTTTTGATAAGTATGCTCGAAAATAAGAAGATTTCTCTTTTTTCTTAAGATATGTGCACTGACACGTACACTTTCTTTTCTTTGAAAACACGGGTTGTTATCTGTAATTTAATAACAAACCATCGACTTGAGCTACAAAATTTTGAATGTTTTGATTGAATAGCTCAAGACAGAAAAGATTTCTCTTTTCTAGTTAAGGATAAATACACTGGAGCGTATATTTTCCTTTTCTTAGAGGCACAGGTTACAATTTGACATGTGATTATAAACCATTTGACTTGAGCTACAAAATTTAAGGTATGTTTAATGTTTAATAAATAATGAATAGTAAAATGTCTTTTCATGTGTTTACTTAAGAAAAAAAAACTATAAATAGCACATTCAAGTAATGCAAACCCGTATATCACATTACATCATAAAATTGGGGTACGATTTATCTATCGAGACGTATATTGAGTTACAGACAATTATCAAAATTCTTTCACATGTTTATTATTTAAAATTAATTCTCTATTCATATTGCGTGTTGTGAATGTTTCAATTGAGATTTAGCAGAAACTTTTGTTGCGATATCATACTCTTATGTAATATTCTTGGTATTGCTGCATACCTGTACATGTAAGTTATATCTCATCCACTTATACCTTATGGCTTAATTTAGAAGCATGATGTATATTGACCGTTCCCGAAACCAACACCACCGTCAGAATAACCATGATCTACACCGCTTTATGTTATAAATTTTGTTTTAAACATGAAAAGAAGCAAGAAGAAGATAAGAGTGTGCCAGTAATAATGGCTGGAGATCAATATGCTCAGTTCATAGCAATGCCGTGCGTTGGGGTCAGTTCCTGAGCCCTTCAGTCTCTCAGTAGATTTAAACATAACATCCCTTAAGTTTTACTTAAGCTGAAGTCTTTCAGTTTGAACCGCTAAAGTTTCTTCAGCTTTAGCTCTTCAAGCACTTAGAAGATTGGGAAGTATCTTCACTTCAGTTTATGCTGTGTATCAGAAACTGAAGAAGGCCTATGTAAGGAGCTTCAGTTCAGCTTGGTTGACAATTCCAAGTTGAACGTTGTTTATCTCCTTAACAGAAGTATGAAATGTTTTGTTTTACTTCTAGAAGGTTTACAAGGTGGGATAAAAGATTGCTTTATGTCAAAAGAAATAAAGAAATCTCCTTGGAAAAGGTACTTCTAAAGTTGGTATAGAAGTACAACAAGTTTTCTTTAAAGGATTGTACCTGGTACTTTAGAGCACGTCTGCATTAACCGGTATCTCAACCACCTATTGGATTCATGACACGCGTGCTAGGTTAACTTGTAAACCCTAATCCCTTTGCCTATAAAAGGAAAGGGATTCCCAGAGTAAATGTTATCTCTTCCAATTAATGTGATATACATTGAAGAGTTCATTTATGTCTTAAACAAACTGAACGGTACTACTGAAAATTAAAGCTTCAGTTTAGTCATAAGTAGTTTGTTTTCTTACTCTCTTAACTTTGGTTAGAGTTTAAGTTCGAAGGAGATAACACCTCAATTGTTATTCAACCACCTTGCTATTCCGCAAGCAAGGTGTCTCATAGATTCTTTATTTGATTCTAATAAGAACCTATATGTTAAAAAATTACTTATGTATGTTTTAAAGTTGTTCTTTATATTGTTCATATATATTTGTTTAAAACTCACTTTGTTGTCATGGAATGTTATTAGTTTAACTTGATAAAACTTATATCACATTTAAAGGGACCAACAAGTGGTATCAGAGCAGTTTGATTTATAAAACCTTTTCAAACTTGTTAACTGCTCAAAAGATTTTTAAAATCAAGATCCATCTTAAATGGGAGCAGAAGTAGCACAGACTCTTGAATACATAGGTGGACAGTTAAATGCCGCTCTTGTACTATAAGTGGAGAATTTCACCAACTGGAAAAAGAGGTTCATGTGCCACATCATTAGTATTGAACCTCAATTTGAAAACATCATCAAACATGGTCCTTTTATCCCCATAGTACCTGGTTAAAGGAATCCAGAAGGATAATGACTAGAAATGAGAGAAAGGCTGCTAACTTAGGTCAGCGACTCAAAAGTCTCATCATGTCTGTCCTTCCAGATGACCAAATAAATTCTGTCATAAACTGCTTAAAAGGTAAATCAACCTAGGATGACCTAATACTGTATCATGACGGCCCCTCTGATGTGAAAGAAAGTAAGGTCATGGACCTAAAGCTGTGTTACAACACCTTCAAATTTAAAGAAGGTGAAACACTAACACAAACATTCACCAGATACAAAGCTTTGATGAATGAGTTAGTAAATAATGGCATCAAACTTTTAAAGCTTGAAATAAATACTGGTTTTAGAAATGGGTTACCAAAAAAGTGACTAAGTTTCTGCCAAAGTCTCAAAAACACAAATCATGTGAAAGATTCTGAGCTTGTTTCCCTATTTGGTAAACTCATATATGAAAAAAACATAATAGACAGTATTTATAAGACTAAAGAGAACAAATCTCTTGTCTCTGCAACACCTTTGTCAACTAATTTTTCTCTACCTTTATTGTCTAGGACTTGCAAGATAGTCCTAATGATGAAGAGGATACAAGAAGCAGTCATGAATACCTGAATGACCTAGAAGAAGAATATCAAGCAAGAGCTCTTTTAGCCAAGTCTAAAAGGTTCTTCAAAAAGGGTACTTAATGGTTTAGCAGTGCAGAAGCAACTGACCAAACTGAATGCCACAAATGTGACAAGAAGGGTCATTTTGCAAGAGACTGTTGGTCAAAAACTTCAGTTCCTTCATATCAATCACCCTTTCAACCAAAACCTCTTAGTTCCTCTTAGCACAAACCAAAATTAAGGCCTACCAAATACTTTGAAGCTAAATACAACAAAGTCAAGGCTAAACTGGTTCTCCTAAGTTTGAGTGCTTCAACTTCCAAAGCTGTAACAGTTAAGAACAAAGGTCTTATCGCTGAAGCCTATGAATAGGATGAAGAAGAAGTGTCATCAGATGACAATGAGATGGTGGAGGTTAAAGTACTCATTGCACTAGCTGAAGATAATGATGCTATCAGCAAAGAAGGTGCCAGAAATGATGAATAAGTGAAGATCTCCATAAGAAAGTGTAACATTAGGAAGCCTATCTGTTGTCAAGAGTTACTTGCATAAATATGTGGAACAACCAAGACCTAAAGTGGTGTTTGGAGATGACTCTACATGCACAACTGAAGGTTATAGATCTATCAAATGTAATGGTATAGTTTTCACTAAGGTAGCATTTGTAAATTGTCTTAAGTATAATTTAATTAGCATCAGTCAACTCTGTGATGCTAAATATATTGTACAGTTTGATGAGAAAAGAGGAACAATCTTCAACTCCAACAAAGAAGTTGTAATGACTGCTCCAAGAGTTAGAGATGTATATGTTCTTGACATGACATCTTCTGCTCAAGAATCTTGTTTCTTTGCCAAATCTTCTAACAATCTCAACTGGATTTGGCATAAAAGACTTGCTTATCTAAACATCAAAACAATCAACAAACTGGCAAATAAAATCTTGTTATTGGTCTTCCCTTACTTGTCTACTCAAAGGACAAACCATGTTCATCATGTGAAAAGGGAAAGCATCATAGGGTCAGCTTTAAAACAAAACAGACATCTTCTATCAAGAAATGTCTTCATCTTCTTCATATGGATTTATTTAGACCTGTAACTCCTAGGTCCATTAACCATGAAAAGTATACCCTTATAATTATTGATGAGTACTCAAGGTACACTTGGGTATACTTCTTGAAGAAGAAAAGTCAAGCACCTAAAACCATCATGTCCTTCATTAAAAGAGTTGAATATCAAAATGACATCAAAGTTAAATAACTCATAACTAACAATGGTACTGAATTCAGGAATAGCATCCTTATCAACTTCTATGATGAAAAAGGGATTTCTTAAAACTTTTCCTCTCCCTATACACCTGAACAAAATGGTGTTGTTAAAAGGAAAAATATAACCCTCATAGAAGCTGCAAGAACAATGCTATATGGCTTTGTCTTCTCAAAACAATACTGGACTGAAGTTGTAGCCACTACATGCTACACTCAAAATAGATCCACTAATATGAAAAGACATCTCAAAACTCCTTATGAAATTTTTTGTAAGAGAATCCCAAATATCAACTTTTTCATGTCTTTGTATGTCTAGTTTACATCCATAATCATAAAGATCACTTAGGAAAGTTTGATGAAAAAGCTAATGATGGTTATC
>BQNB010049341.1:0-42082 GCA_026074375.1 Tanacetum coccineum
AAAACATTCACGCTTACTTAACCCGTACATTCGGCCAAGCAATTGACGATTCATGATGGTTCAGGCAAGAGAGTGGTCTAATCGCTACTTAGGCAACACGTAAACAGGAGATGGTAATTGTAAACACTTGTGTCCAATGAAGAAATATCCATTGTATTCATAAACAGCTTTAAATACTTGAATCCATAAGTAGAAAGGGTGTGATATCAATTAAGTAACTGAGTTTGTAATAAGTATGTAAACAATTTTGTAAATGTGTATGTAACCAAGTTACGAAATCAAGTATGCAATCAAGTATGTAAAAGAGATCTTAAATGAATATGTAAACAAGTTGTAATGAGCATGTATTCTCCCTCGAGATTTGTAAAGTAAATCTAAAACAAGTGAAAGAGGGGCTATAAACTCACCTTGATGCTGCAAAACAGTTGGCAGAAATGAAAATATTAGGCAAAAACACAACGAAAACCAGAATGGCTCGACCAAGAAGTTACGGCTTATCTTAACAACTATGTCACACTAATTTAGGATGATGTATTTGGGTTTTCCGATGCATAGCTGCATCAACGCGACACGTTGATAAAAGATTTGGATTTAAAGTTGTAATAGTTTGGTGGTTTGTTAAATAAAATAAATTAGAAAGTAAACGCAAAGTATGTAATATATTTCGTATATATTACATATGAAAAATAAACAAGTATATAATTCATACTGTGAATTATGTAACAAAGACAAACAATCAGATAAATAATCGAGGTATATAATACTTTGCAAGTATTATATAAGAAACATGAGAAAAATAACTGAAACAAAATATTTTGACACGTGTTCGGAAATCACCAATTTAATTAATAAAAGTTCTTGTATAAAAGTAAACGCACGTTTTAAAGTTACGAATTAAGTAAACGATGTTTTTAAAGTTTCTACAAAAGTTATGATTTTATCTTCTAGTCGGGAATTATAAAATAATATTTTATAATATAGTATTTTGTTTCATTGACGGGTTTTAGCTAAAATAGTTGTCTCATTTGTGAAAGTATAGTTTTTGTTTGTTTGTCGAGTTATTGTATAATTACAATTTAATACTCTTAAAAACTATATAACCTCACCCCTTTATCGGGTTTCTAAAATAATAGAAATTATAGTGAAATTTACTAAGTATGGAAATTTACAGATTTTTCGGCATGACCTATTCGTTTATAAGACGTTTCCTACTTTTATAAAATTCAATGTTTTCCCCTTTTAACCAATCCATGTTGCAAAATACCCGCGTGTTTCAATATATATCTAAACAAAATCAACAAGTAACAAAATAAGTAAAACCAAACACATCCTATTGGGCTGTAAAACGCAAAACCAAACACACCTTATGTGGGCTGTTAACTACATAACTAAACGCACCCTATGTGTGGTTAACTGCAAAACCAAACACACCCTATGTGCTGTTAACTGCAGAACCAAACGCACCATATGTGGCTGTTAAAACCAGAAACAAACACCCCTTTATGGCTACAAAAACACAAGAACGAAGATAATAATAACACATTTATTTAACCATTTACCACCATTAGATCCGGTTTTATATTTTCTAAATCTTGTAATATCTTTATCAGTCGATTTTACAAATCAAACCACGAACACCTATGCGTACCTTCACACTAAACCCATTTCAACACGACCCTTTCCTTGGATGGTGAAGACGGCGGTTGTAGAGGTGATGGTTACAATGACAGTAGTTGTGGTGGCGATGGCTATGTATAGGTAATGATGGCATGGTGGTCGAATGAGGTGGTGACGATGTTTTAGATGGCGGCTGCTACTGCAGCAGTGGTGGTGGTGTTTGATGGAGGTGGTGAAGTGGCGATGAGGGCTGCGATGATGAGGAGGCTGCGAAGGTGGGGCAGCCGTGGCGGCTAATGAAAATGGTGGTGGTAACGAGGTGATATGGTGGTCGGCTGGAGATGGTGGCCAACGGCGGCGGTAGCCGGAGTATAGACGGCGATGGCGCCGAAAATAAATGGTGAGTATGTGTGTGGTGGAGTCTAGGGTTAATGAGAAAACACTAATAGGGTTAGTTTATATACTTGGAAGTTAGAAATTAAAGTGTCAAGTGCACAATATATTAGGGGTGAATGTAAATATTACCACAGGGACCAAAAGTGTATTTTTTGTAAAATAATGGTTCGGGACTCGTTTAAGCTAGTTAACGGTTGATTCAAGACATGAAAGTTACGCCATTGCATTCCAAATAATTTTTCCATGAAAAATGAGTAGTTACATGCCTAGTATTTCATAAATGTTTTAAAAAATTAATTTAAAATGCTTATTATTTATTTGTGTAGTCATCGGGTATCACGGGTAAGCTTTGTCCGTAAGATGAAACTTTAATTTGAATATTCGCGTTTTTAACAAACGTTTTTGGAATAAAATGTTAAATAATTTAATAAATATTTTTATTAAATAAAGTTTGATAATTAAATATAATTTAATTATTATCGTATCGATATTATAATAAAATAATTAAATAATTAATATTTATTTGGGTATCACGGACAAGCGTTGTCCGTAAAATTAAAAAAAACTTTAATTTGAACATTTACATTTTTAAATAAACGTTTTTGAATAATTTATTAACAATTTTTACTTAATAAAAAGTGATAATTAAATATAAATTTAATTATTTTTGTGTCGGTACGCGTTGTGTAAAAAAATTTACGAGGGTATTTCAAAACTTTGCGAGGCTATTTTAGTTAGTTTTTCGCTATTTTTGCATATCTCGTTAAAAACTAAACGCTGTCCAGAATGTCGTTTTACATCAAATTGCTTTAGAGTCCGAGTTGTGAAAACGTGATTTAGCGGGTCGTTTTTGATAGTCTATACTTAGAAATAACATATATCTTCTCATTTTCAAGTCAAATAAGTTAAAAAATAATTGCAATACGAGATATTAATATAAATATGATTTATTATTAAATATGTTTTCAAAAATTACCGTTACGCGGTAATCGTTTTTTTTATGTGCAATAAAAGATCAAAAGTTAAAAATCAAGTCGTGACCCCGAAAAGTCAAAGGGTAAACTAGTCTTTTAAAATTTCAAAAATTATCGTGTTACAGTACCTACCCTTTAAGGGAAATCCTCGTCCCGGATCGATTCTGTTACCACTGTGTGACTATGAAAAATTAAGATTTAATAAACAGTTTGCACATTGGCGTTGATAACTTAAGTCAGCAAAATAGATGTGCTTGACACTTCTCAATATACCAAAAATTTTGGCTAGGATTGACCAGGATATTTAATCCATCAAAATAGGTATCTCAACAAAATAACATTACAGGTCTTATGAACTGATATACATGCTTATAAGGAAAGTCTCATAATAATGAAAGCATCCAAAAGGAGAAAGTGTAGTCGCGTGAGTATGTCTGTATAAAGTTTTAATTGTTTACGGGCAGTGTCTAGTTTCTGCTATCTGTAATGTTTGATGATTAATATCGGACGAGGCTAATGGATGTAAGAATTCAACTTACTTGGCAGTACTAGGATGTTATCGCGACCAAATTCTTCGCACTATGGGCCCAAATGAAATAGTTCAACTACATGTTTCGTCGATAGGTGTTTATCTGGCCTAAGGGGGGTTGCATTACCTATTGGATAAAGTTGTACAAGCTGGGACCGCTCCGGGACCCAACAACAGCAACCATAACGACAATAACAAAAAAATTGGTGATGGGATGCAGAGAGTGAGGACATTTCGAGAAACAATATCCCCAGAATAAAGTTTAACAAATGGGAGGAGCTCGCAGGAGAGCCTATGCGATAGACGGCGGAATATAATACTCAGTCGTTAGTTCGAGGATGAATCAACTTCATTAGTTCAAGTGTGCACAAGTCGGTTAGCTCCACAAACAGTTCATGATCGTAAAGATTTGTAACGGAAAAAGTAATAACTTAAGAATGAGGTAAGGTAGTTCCAAGTGAGATCTTAAGATTCTGCTGAGTGGTAAGACACGGTTGTGTCTCTAGACCTTTTTAACAGATTCCGGTGATTGTCGGGTTCGAGTTCATACTCGTGTCATATTGGATACCATTAAGCCCACTCATTTATAATTTATTATTTGCTTAAAGAAGCGTCCAATTTATTAAATAATTAATTAGGATAAACTTATGTTCGGTGATTTACAATTTCATTATTTAAATGAAAAGGCGTCCCATCCCTTCTAATAAAGAGAATATAAAATCATCCTACTTAAAATTTCTGATAACATTACGCTTACTCACATAACCTTAAGGTGGTGGAATAACATGATTATGCAAGTTCACATAATGATAATGGACGAGTGATGAAACTCGCTCCGGAAGACAGGGAGTAAAAACAAATAGGGAAATTGTAATCGCGTTTCAAATTAGTTGATGAGCACACGGTTCAAGTAAATAAGATAAAGGTCTTTATGAACGAGTCAACATAGCAATTATCATATCAATCCTCCTATTACAAGTCCGCCTTACAAGACTTGTAATACTTAGATTCATACATAATTCTATGTAAACAAAAATTATGACGCTTTCGTGTAATAGATATGTAATAAAGCTAAAAGAAAAATAATATTCTTAAAGACCATTGTTTAACTTACAATGTCTGAGAACGAAGTGAGACCATTGTGCAACTCATAATGTCTAAAGAAATAAAATGAGACCATTGTGTAACTTACAATGTCTGAGGTATAAATGAGACCATTGTAGAAGATTTAATCCAGAAGAAACTTGGGATTTGAAGATAAATCACAAGTTTAGGGGAGGATTGTTGGGAATAAATCTTCACAAGAGTTAATACTGCCAAGGTATAACTAACAGTACTAATGGAGTTAGTACTGCCAGTACATACTTAGTACTGCCAGAGTTAGTTAATACTGCTAGAAGAAAGATTAATACTGCTGATGGTCAAAGCTGCTGACTTGGAGATAAGGATGCATGGAGATAAATAAGGAATGTATATCTTTTATATTTTAGGAAGATTTGTATGTGATTATGATTGATAGTTATCTTGTAAAGGACTCCTTGTGGTGTATAAAAGGAGATCCTAGGTTAAGGTTTTACATACACATACATAGACACATACGCTTAAGATAGAGAGAATACATCTTAGAGAAAGATTGTAATAGCTTCAAGGTTTGTAACACTAGTACTAATCAAGAGTACTCGTATTATCAATAATATTGAAGCAGTTTGTGATATATTCATTGTTGGTACTGTTCCATTGCTAAATACTTCTAGAGTTTCAAAGTGTAGATTCCGCATACACTTTGATATACAAACAAAGTCTCAACTATTGTTATTTTGGATTCATCCAAGGTAATAAACACTTTACTACGTAAAGAATCGATCAAGGCGTGGGATCAACAATGATGATGTTTATGATGATCCATTTGACTCCAAGGAAGATAAAATCAAAGAGTCTAAACTCTTGATTGATGAACTTGATCCCCCTAGATCAAGTGATTTTCTTCCTTCCCCCAATTATGACTTGGTTCTCTATGAGGATTTTTTTTGAGGTTGATGTTTTGCCTTCAACCAATAACGAGGACAAAGTATTTAATCCGGGTATAGTCATTCATGAGAACCTTTTTGAAGTCACTATTCGAGTAACACCAGAAAAGAATGTAAAGAAGATATCAAAATAATTAAAATGAAAGTATGAGTTGTGATTATAAACCTTGTATGAATGAAAGTAGAAGTGAACACAAACTTGAACCCTAATTCTTCAACCTGAAATCCTTTATAAAAACCCTAGTTCTTCTTTGAAAAACCCTAACTTGATTCTTGCTAAACCCTTGATTTTACTTGAACCTTTACTTGTAATCACCTTAGAATAACCCTTTAATTAATCTTGTATACTTGTAATGTTGTAGAAATGAAAACTATAAAAAAAATTTGGTACTGATTTTGAGCCGTGAGCTAGGATGATGAAAAAGAGAGAATTTTTATCTTTTGCTAGTTGAAATGATAAGTGAATGAAATACTACAAATAGGAACCTTTATATACTTGAAATATCTAGCAAAACCATTGAACAAAATCATGGTTTGGAGGGGGGGACGGTTGGAAGTGAAAGGGGATGGGGATGGTGCAGTTTTGTGTAAGAATGCATGAAGTGTGTAAGAAAGTTGCTCATTTGTGTAAGATAGTTAGTAGATGGTACTTGGTCTTCTAGAAACTAAGATTATATATTATTTCTTTGTGTTTTAACCATGTATAACCGGCCATATATATGTCGTGGTTGAAAGTTTATAAATTTTTTGGTATTGGGTATAATTATAGGTATTTGATTGAGTGTAGATAGGTAGAATGGTTTACATTTATGCAAAAAAGTTCCAAAGTGCGAAACGTAAACGTTTTACGTAACGTATAAAAATAAACTATGAAAAGTTAATTATTATTTTTGTAAAAATAATATAACACTTGTTTCAAGTAAACTTTTATTTGTTTAATGTCGTTTTACGTTGAATGTAGATTTTGAGTTTACGCGATTTAACTAAACGGTTGAAATAAAAAGTAAACGCGTAAAAGTTTAAACTAAATAGTTGAATATTTGTTTGGACGTAAATGGCCTGAAATTATGGCACTGTCACATCTCCCCGTGTTAAAAGAATTTTCGTGTCTCAACTCCCCACCAAACTAAACCACGACTATTTATACCAATCATCACTGAATTCAGTTTAGTTAACTTCGGGTGGTGTTTGTGAACAGGTGCGGGTACTTGTTGCGGAATACTTATATTATCTTCCAAAAAATGTAGAAACCATTTTTTGTTTTCTTATCCTAGAGAGTGTCATTGGTACGGGTTTCAACTCCTTGATTATACTATGAAGATTCTTGCTCTCAAAGTTCTCTTTCCAATTGCTTCAGCTTAAACGTTTAAGATTTGTGACGGCATATCTAAATTTGTTGTTGCGACTATAGTTTAGCTCCTAGTGACCTTATCCATTCCTTTCGGCTTAAAGTGGAAACTATAACATTTTCCTTTACAGGGTAATAACGAATCTATACTTATGATGACATCACAATTACTAAGTTTTTACGGTACTACATCGACGTTTGAATGAGTGATTTATTAAATTCCTTAATGGCAAACTTGACGGGGAATTGTTCTAGGGCGACTAGTGATGCGTCTTGACTTTTTGAGATAAGGTTTGGTGTACGATGATGTCAACTCTATGTAGTAAGGTGGAGTAAATGCCTACTTAGTGACTATGATTACCATGAGCAAAAGACTTCTGGCCTTTACATCATTCTTTTTGCAAATCTTTTCTTCAGCAGTAGAGGGCACAGTCATCTTCAATGCTGTTGATGGACCAGATTCTGGTGCTGTAACAGGAATAGGTACCTATGAATTTCCATTCTTAATTACCTCCCATAACGCATAATCCTGGATATGAAAGTACTGCTTGATCCTGATTTCCCACATCTCATACTCCCCAAGTTTGAGCATGGGAAGCTTTGCCAACGCATTGTTCTGAGAATTTTCCAACTCCATTGTTCCCAGATCAAAGTTTCTCAAAGCACAGGCTTTGATACCACTTGTTGATCCGACGCCTTGATCAATTCTTTACGTAGTAAAGTGTTTGTTACCTTGGATGAATCCAAAATAACAATGGTTGAGACTTTGTATGTATACCAAAGAGTATGCGAAATCAACACTTTGATACTTTAGAGGTGTTTATCAATAGAACAATAATAACCAAACAAACAATGAACAATGAAGTAATAACAAACTGCTTCAATATTATTAGAATAATAATACGAGTACTCTTGTAGTACTGGGGTTACAACCTTGAAGCTATCACAATCTATATCTAAAAGTATTCGTCTAAGTGTATAAAAGTGTATATATATCCTAAACCTAGGATCTCCTTTTATAGAACACAAGGAGTCCTTTACAAAGATAACTACCTATCTTTTAGGATCAGTTACCAGCATCCCATAATAATCTCCATGCATACTTATCTCCAAGTCAGCAGCTTTGACCATCAGCAGTATTAACTCTTTCTCCTAGCAGTATTAACTAACACCAGCAGTACTAAGTTTGTACTAGCAGTACTAACTCCATTAGTACTGTTAGTTATACCTTGGCAGTATTAAGTCTTGTGAAGATTTATTCCTAACAATCCTCCCCTAAACTTGTGATTGTCCTTCAAATCATCAAGTTTCTTCTGAATTAAATCTTCTAGTCTTCTTCCTTTGCTGATGATTCTTTCAAACATTTCTTCTACTTCTGCACTTGAGATCTTATAAACCTTAGAAGTTCAAACGCCTGTGAACTCTCATGATCAACCTCCAATTTCTTTTTCAACATCTTGGAAATCATCTCTTGACTTAGAGGGTATTTCTTCTCTGTCAGCATATGTATGGCTATACCATTCTGCATCAGTAAAATGTGAATACCACAAAAATCATATAAACTCCAACTAATCACATTATATTCATGCTGATTCTTCCATAGTTCATCTTCTTCATCAGGCTCAAATAAGGTATGTAAATCTCCCCAAAGCATCAGATCATACCCTTCTGGTCTTGAAGTACTATACCTTTCCTTGACTAGTCTGTACAATTCCTCTACATCCTGTCTATCAAAGTCTTCAAGCATCTCACTCAAAACTTTGTAGTTCTTGGAACTGCCATCTCCTCTAAAGATTTGATAATACATGAAATTCTCTGTCAAAACACAAGTCTTCCAATCCACAATTGGAAACTTTGTAGATAGGGATTCAACCTCTATAGGAACCTCTTCTCTTGGTATTATATCTAAAAATCCTTTGAGTTCTTCCTTCTCAGCATCTTCCTCCATCTTTTGTCTCTTCCTTGTGCTTTTTCTAGGAATAGATTTCTTTCTCTTTGCTCCTGGTTCTTTAACAACTTCTTTCATTTCTTCTTGTGTATCAACATCTTCTTCTTCAATCTTTTTAGGAGACTTCATGAGTAAACTTTGAGAATACGTGTTTCAAAACTCATAAACAGTGAAGGTTTTGAATAATACGATGATTGTCATTTTGTATATGTGCGTACAAAGTGCTAATTAACAATTAGGATTAGCTCGCCATAAGTACATTTACATAGGTTTTTTTTGTAGCAGCAGAACGCATATTTAAAAATAGTCTTTTAAAACAACTTACCTAACTCGTGAAGTTTTCTTATTCTTTAATGAATAGTGTAACAATGCTTTCAATCAAGCACGTCTAGTTAACAATACTATCATTTATGATGAAATCCTGCTATGAATAGGATTGAGCATCATCTCAATTAAAATAAGCATCAGCGTATAAGCTCAACACTAATCTCCTTAACAAAAATCCGCAAACGTTGAACATGTCTTTATTCCTTTGTAGGCCTTTTAGAATGTTCTTTCAATAGTAGTCTAATGACTTTCCACCTTAGTTATATGGTTGCAGATTGGTTTTAAAAAAGCGGTTTTTGCTGATTCCAATGCGCTTAAGGTACCTAAAGGTCATTGCGCTGGTGTATAATGCGAGCGCAATTTGGACGCGATGCGTTTAGTATTAAAAAAATATGAAAATATTTATACATAGTATATTCCACCAAGTACCAAGTAAATGCATTACAAAATAAGTTACTAGCATATTAAATTTAGGCCAATAATTCATTTTTATAACAAATGAATCAAAAGCTAAGCTTGACATAAAACACCTAGTAAAACACAAGATATTATATTTTCATTATTGTGTTTGTTTAGACGTCTTTTAATAATTTTTATCTTAAAAGGGATATTAAAATATGAGGGTGTATTTTATATGATATAATTTTGGCTAAAATGACCTAAATTCTAGATTGCGACAATTGCGACCATTGCTAGCATTACACAAATGCGGTAAATTGCGGTATAATGTGAATGCAATATGGGATGACCTTGCATTAGGCACCATGATGCCAAATTTTAAATGCAATGCAATGATGCGCACATTTTTAAACCAAGGTTGTCGGTTCATCTTGTATTCATGCAGGTGTTATAATTATTCTAATACATATCATGACATACATAATGAAACCTTTAGATAAACTAAACATTTTTATGCATGTGTTCAATCTCATCAGGTGAGATAGAACTTTGATTCTTGATCAATGATGTGTCATATAGTGTTAGACTTATTAACCGCGTATGTCTATCCTAATAAAAATATGCTCCAAGGTTGTATGTTTTATTTCTTATATCTCCCGATAGAAATATTATTCCAAACTAAGAATTAAAATCTAGCTTAGATAAAATATTATTTCCAATATGTTGACAACATATGAGATTTAAGAAAGACAAAACTTAATGATTCGACTAGCTCTAAGGTGTACTCAGGAGTTATCTTTTTTTAATTAAAATCAAATCATTGATTTAAACTTAAGATTCTAGCTCCTAGATGCATGCTCTAATCCACACTTGGATTTTTTTGCAGCTTGCACACTTTCTAAAGATAATTTGGGTTCATAAACCATTTTAATTACACAACTCCTCGCAAATGTAATCATTCAAGAAGGAGTTTTTATATCCAATTGCCATATTTCATATTCATGAAATCAAGTATATTAATTAATATCTTTATTCATTTCACGCTCACAAAGAAAAAGAAGCTTTAATCATAGTCAATCGCTTGAGTATAAGTAAAACCCTTATCTATGGTGTGCGTGTAAATGCAACATGGACCGAACATTTTGTTCTGGTTCTCGGACTCGTGTTTTGGACCAAATCGGTTTTCGGTCCGATCTGATTTCGGACCATGATCATCCCTGTTTGTAACTATGAATTGCTTATTGGTAACAACTCAAATAAAAATACCCATAAAAGATAAAATGATTAAAGTCGTGGGTATATATTTACCCTCGAAATACCCACATAAACTCACCCACTAATAAATACGATGTTTACGCTCAGGGAGTAATAAACCATTTACCACTGATTACCCATGTATTGAACCATGGTAATCATGATGGTGGGTAATATATGGAGAAATATTTTGGGCACCAATTATTTACTCACTTATTACACCAATAATTACAAATTTATAGTATTTGAGTGGGAAATTCAGGAGGAATTTGAGGGGAAAAATAAGATTTGTATTTTAAGTCACTAATCTTGGGTAAGGGATGTTTGAGCGAGGGGTTGGCTTGTTGTGGTGGGGTCTTTTTTGGTTGGGTCTATAGGTCGGGTATAACATGCCCCCCAAAAGATTGATGTGGGTAATTATCGTGGGTACTCTATCAGATTCTTGTAGTGTAATATGCTTGCTCAAGAGGAAGAGTATACTGAGCAACTCGAGTCCACTCATGATACATACTTGGTGCAACAGGATGATAGCAATGTCATTCCTGCGGATTCCAGTATGGATCTTAGTGGAAGATAAGTAAAACAACATCCTGCTACTATATATTGAAGAAACACGTGCTTTCCATGAGTCGTTATATAATAATTTGGTCATTGAAGTTAAGAAAGTCAACACGGTCAATCGTGAAAATCGAGAAGCAAATGAGAAATTGACCGTTATGCTTGCAAGATATAAGGGTTAAGAAAAAAGTTTTGAATTCAATCAAGAAAAATTTAAGGAACTTGAAAATGGTTATAAAAAGTCTGTTTATCAAGAACAATGTTTAACCAAAAAGTTAAATGCACTTCATTGGAGTTCATCAAAAATGATAAACACTTTGAATGAGAAAATTTCAAATCTAAATAACCAGTTTTCAAAAGATTAAACAACGGTTTTCTATCTTCAACAAGAAAGGAAAAAGTTGAAGAGTGAATTCAGAACACGTAAAAAATGATCTTCTTGATAAACTCAAAGTCAGACAAGAAAATAAAGTAATTAGATAACATTTTTTTAAGAAGGGTCAATCGATTCAAATGGTACACATGCTTTCACCATAGCCAGACTCGTTTTACCACATTGAACATAAAATGGCTACAAAGTCTGTACAATGGAAAAGTTTTGTTAGATAAGCATGATCCTTCTGCTATTTATGATTCGAATCAACTTGCTCAAGAGAGTCATTTTAAAAATGAAACAACAAGATAAGGAAATAAAACCATCAAATTATGCTAAGATTAATAAGCTTTCTAAGTTTTTTGTTTCACAAACGGCCAAGTCACAAGAAGAAGTCTATTTTTCAAATACTTCCAAAACGGCAAGTGTTTCTAACACAGTTTCCAAACCAATTTTGATACTTGATGATGAATCTTTGAATGATACCCCTAAAAAGAATGTTGCATGGAAATTTCTCAATGAGGTAAAAGACCCCATTGAGACTCTTCAACATGTTATTAAGTCAAAAATGTTAATAAATGAAAGTAATTGGTCGTCACATATTCATCAAGAGATGAAATTGCTTCTATCGTTAAACAAATTAAGTAAGTAGTACATACTTTTTGAAAATGATTTTTTGAAAGAAGCAGGTAATTTTTTACGAGACTACATATCTCTTGCAAAAGAAACTGATGAATCTCTTGAAAAGATCAAATGTTTGGAATGAGAAAACGGTCGTCTCTTGAGAGCAGTTGTTAGTTAGGATATAATGTCTATTATGCAAGATCACTCTGTCTTAGATACATCAAATCTACTTTTGGCTAACGATTAAACTTCCACTTCTGTCTTCAAAGGAGAAAGGTTTTTCCAACTGATCTAATACTGCTTGTTAAAAATATGGATTACATGTGTAAATTAAACTACATATTGTTAGCCTCACTATTTTGTTTTAGATGCCGTCTTCCTCGTGAATTGGACTAGCTATCTGAGGGAAAGCGTATAAACGCTAAGGGGACTATTCATGCTATGTTGTAATAGATAGGATGAGATAAGCCTATAAATACCCCTCATGACTCTCTATGAGGGGTGTGGCTAAGTGTGTAATTTTCCTTCTTTCTCTTTCTAATAAAACACTTTCTTCTTTCCACCATCTCTTTCACTCTCTAGATCTCACCATCACCACCACCATGATGGTGGTCGGCTTGTTTTCCGGCCGGCACCCCGACACCACAATAACATCAACTTAAATAGATAAACAATCCTTAACAAGTGGTACCAGAGTTGCAGGCTATTAAGTTGATTTTTTAGTGCATTTGGTTATTTCTGTCTTGTATGGTGTCCATAGTCATATAAATCTGTTTCGTATGTATTTCTTTGGTGTCCATAGTCCAAACAGTCCAAAAGTCCTTGTTTTACTGTCTCAAAAACAAATCTGAATATGTAATGTTGCCTGGTCAAAGTTGTCATTTTAGACAGTCAAATCTGTCATATCTGTTTATTTTTATTTTTATTTTTTTTGGTAAAAAAGATAGTCTTTTGGGGTTTTAGCTTATCTCATGGGTAAGCTGTCCTTTTGAGCTTATTGGGTAAATCGGTTGGTAGTTTTTAAGCTCTTAACATAGCTTTTTCTCAAACTTATTTTCTGGGCGTATTTACTGCTTATTTCGAGCTTACTTCATCTCTTGTTTGGCTTTTCATGGTGGCTTTATTGCTTATGTATATGCTTAGGAATGAGCTTATTATGTCACGTTTTAGCCAAAAAGAGATGAGTCAAGAAAAAAAATGGAAAAAGCTGAAGATGAAATAGGACAAGTGCAAAACTCAGATCCAATGTTTAGGGAAAAGTACTATCTAGTGGATTTATACCTCGAAGGTAGGGATTTATTACACTCTGTATATGGGGGATTTATACATCTTCTTCAAAGGGGGGCAAGTTATACACTGCCACTTAGGGGGTGATTCATACAGCTTCTTAAAGGGGCGATTTATACCAGTGACTTAATCAGGCGATTTATACCAACACCGAGTCAACTTGGTACCTACCGAGTTGACCCAGTCAATGGTTATTGGGCTATTCGATTTGAGATTCGAACCCAAGAACACTTCCAGAGGGTTTATAGTATTGGTATATATATTGTCAAGGTGTGACAATCGACGGATTCGGGCTAGGGGTCGTGGAACTATAATTCGGTTGTACTGTAGCAAGGCTACAACCGAATTCGGTTCAACCCTTATTGATTCTTTCTGTATTTCGGTTCTATTCCAAGAGTGGGTTTAGGTGATCGTTTTTCAGAAGCACTTGGTTTACTTATTGTATTGGATACACGTGAGGTTTGGACTAGCATCCGGGCGTGCTTGTTTGCGTGTTTGTGTGAGCACTCATAGAGGTGACAACTTAGTCACTAGTTTCATACACTTGGTTTCATTTATTTGCTGGTGTCTACAAGGGTATGTTTCTATTTACTCTTTTACATTCCTTATGTGTTTAATGTATGTTAATTATATATGCTAGACTCGATCTATCCGCTGCGCACTCGTATGAGTTAATGGTTAACTTGATTGTTAAATTCCAACAGCGCTACCTCATAACTCGAGGTTGTAAGTTCACCCGGGCTAACCACTACTACAAAATGAAGTTAAAGTGACACTCATAAAGTGTTGTATTATGTGTTTAAAATGTTGCTACGTTATCTAAGGTTGCCTTAAATATATTAGAGTACATATTATATTTAATGTAATCGGCTCATTGGCCCAAGCCCATAGTCTAGAATATTCTCTTGTATCCTATATATAGGTTGGTTGTTATTAATAATAATCAAGCAATCAATTAATCTAATATGGTATCATAGCCTATATCGATTCACTCTTAAAAGATCTCATCTTAGTCGTCCTCTCCCCTATTTTTTCTCTACCTCAATATTTTCACCAAATAAAAAAATTACTGTTCATCGCGTACTATTCACCCGTACTGTTCATCGGCGTCACTATTCATCGAAATTTTTTTTATTGTTATGGCTTCTCATGATCAGCAATGGTATATGGATACTGGAGCAACTTCTCACCTTTCATCTCACACCGGTAACCTTCAAACCTCTTCTCTTAATCGTAATTTTCATTCAGTTATTATCGAAAATGGATCATCTATACTTGTCACCCACTCTGGTCATGTACAAATCCCTAATCCATATCGTCCCTTCCACCTTAAAAATGTTCTTGTCACACCCAATATCATTAAAAACCTTGTTTCAGTATGAAAATTCACCACCGATAATAAATGCTCCATTGATTTTGATCCATATGGTTTCACTGTATGATATTATCATACCCGTCAAACCCTTCTTCGTTGTGACAGCACGGGTGATCTATACCCTTTACGCGTTGCCGCCTCAGCCTGCGCCCTACTTACCAATAATCATTCCCTTTGGCATCAACGTCTTGGTCACCCTGGTGAAACACTATCGTCACGTGGCTTTGTGTCTTATAATAAAAACACTCAACATTTGTGTCGTGCCTGCCAGTTAGGTAAACAAACAAAACTTTCCTTCCAACGATCTACCTCTATTGTTACATCTCCCTTTGACATTATTCACTCAGACCTTTGGACATCTCCTGTCTTTAGCATGAGTGGATATAAATACTATGTCCATTTCTTAGATCATTATTCACATTTTTTATGGGTCTACCCACTTCACATAAAATCTGATGCGCAGTCAAAACTTCTACACTTTCGTGCCTTTATAAAAACCCAATTCAACCGTGAAATTAAAGCTTTTCAATGTGATAAGAGTTGAGAATTTGACAACAACTCCCGCTTTGAATTATTTGCCACTAATGGCATTCAATTTCGTTTCTCATGCCCACGTACATCTCAACAAAATGGCAATCTGAATGCATGATTCGTACTATTAATAACGTAGTATGTTCTCTCCTCTTTCAAGCCCGTCTTCCTCCCGAGTATTGGGTCGAAGCACTACTAACTGCCACTTACTTACTTAATATCCTCCCATCCACCTCCATCAACAATGACATCCCTTACACAAAATTATTCAACAAACCAACCTCTTACACCCATCTTCGCACGTTTGGGTGCCTTTGTTACCCTTACACCTTTTCCACCGCACAAACTTGCCCCTCGTACCACACCATCTATCTTTCTCGGGTACCCTTACAATCATCGCGGATATTGGTGACTTGACCTAAACACCAACAAAATTATCATTTCTCATCATTTCACATTTGACGAAACTGTCTTTCCCTTCGGCTCCATGACTCCAACTAAACCCTCTCATATCAATTTTTAGATGATAATCTAGACACCTCCCCCCCATTGCACTTTGCCTACTTACCACACCTACTTCTCCTTAACAAACACCACCACAAACAACCCCGCAAACAACCCCACAAACAAATCCACAATCAACACCTTCAACTCCTCTATCAACACCATCACCACAAACAACACCGATACCACCAACCACCCCACCACCACCACCACCACCACCCACCTCGCAACACCCTATGGTCACACGCTCTAAACTCAGGATTGTGAAAGCTAACCTTAAATATAATTTACATGTTGCCACCTCCTCCCCTATCCCCAAGTCTCCTTTCCATGCCCTTCGAGATCCTAACTGGAAACAAGCTATGTGTGACGAATATAAAGCTCTCATTGACAATAACACATGGGTACTTGTTCCTCGCCCACCAAATGTCAACATTGTCCGCTCTATGTGGTTGTACAAACACAAATATAATGCGGACGGGTCCTTAAATCGGTACAAAGCTCGACTAGTTGCAAATGGTCGTAGTCAACAACAAGGCATCGACTGCGATGAGACATTTAGCCCTGTTGTCAAACCTGCTACCATACGGACTGTTCTTAGCCTTGCAGTTTCTCGACAATGGCCTATTCATCAGTTAGACGTGAAGAATGCATTTCTTCACGGCCATCTTACAGAGACAGTTTACATGCACCAGCCACCAGGATTTACTGATTCAGCTCATTCTGATTATGTTTGCCTTCTGCAAAAGTCGCTTTATGGCCTTAAGCAGGCCCCCCGAGCTTGGTTTCAACGATTTTCTAGCTATGTTATTCGAGCCGGTTTCTATCACAGCAAAACTGACTCGTCTCTTTTCATCTTTCACAAGGGGCCAGACACAGCTTACTTACTACTATATGTGGATGATATCATTCTTACAGCTTTTTCTACTTCACTCCTGCAACGTATCATCTCTTTACTACATGCGGAATTTGCTATGACAGACCTTGGCCCACTCAACTATTTTCTCGGTATATTTGCCATACGTACTACCTCTGGCATATTCTTGTCTCAGACGAAATATGCTACCGAGATTCTTGAGCAAGCATATATGCTTAATTATAATCCTTGTAGGACTCCAATTAACACCGAGAAAAAGCTTGGACATGAAGGATCACCGGTCACTGATCCTACTTTATATCGCAGCCTTGCCGGATCACTTCAGTACCTCACCTTTACCCGACCCGATTTGTCATATGCAGTTCAACAGTTATGTCTTTACATGCATGATCCTCGAGAGCCACACCTTAATGCTATGAAACGTGTTCTTTTTTATCTTCGAGGAACCACTGATCTTGGATTATAGCTATTTCGGTCTACTACATCACAGCTTATTGCATACTCTGATACTGACAGGGCAGGTTGTCCGGCTACGCGCCGATCTACTTCTGGATACTGTGTTTTTCTTGGTGACAACCTCCTGACGTGGTCCTCCAAACGTCAGGACACGTCGTCTCATTCTAGTGTTGAGGCTGAATATCTCGGGGTTGCGAATGCTGTAGCTGAGACATCTTGGATTCACAACCTCCTTCGTGAGCTTTATACCCCACTTTTCACAACAACCTTGGTCTACTGTGATAATGTCGGTGTTGTATACATGTCTGCAAACCCAGTACAACATCAGCGCACCAAACATATAGAGATTGACATCCATTTTGTTCGTAACAAAGTAGCAGCAGGTCATATTCGAGTTCTTCATGTCCCTTCTCGGTTTCAGTACGCAGATATCTTCACAAAATGTCTCCCATACCCATTGTTTACTGATTTCAGATCCAGTTGAGCGTCCGCAAAACTCCCGCTCCAACTGCGGAGGCGTATTAGAGTACGTATTATATTTAATGTAATCGGCCCATTGGCCCAAGCCCATAGTCTATAATACTCTCTTATATCCTATATATAGGTTGTTGTTATCAATAATAATCAAACAATCAATTAATCTAATAAAGTATAAGCGACACTTTCAGTTGGAATGTGTAACATTTTTTAAATGTGTTGCCTATGTGATACTTTAAAGTGTAACACTATTTTCACTCAAACACAACACTTTTTACATTTGCAACATTTATTTAATCAAGTGCAACACTTTTCAGTATGAAATGCAACATTTTTTGGCACAACCACAACACGTTTAGATTCATGTGCAATACTTTCTCATTATCACAACTAATTTGCATCACTTTATTATGTGAAACGCAACATTAGCAGTCTTTTCTTTCATATAAAGCGACGCTTTTATAAATGATTATTAACAATATTGTTTCACACAATACAATGCTAAATATATGTGATATTTGTATAATAATGATTCTTCAAAAAGGTTTGATAATACATTAATAATTAACATTTGTTCAACCATAGGAGTAGTAAAATACCATAGATAACATCATATAGTATTTTGACAAAATTGTCTAATGTAAGACAACCAACATAAAAGTTCTAGTGAATAAAAGAAAAGGCAATGAAACTGTAACCCTAGACATCTTGAGCTCATCTTTGCAAATTTCCACATACATCTTGAAGTACTATAAAACGACATTGCGTGGTCCAAATGAAAACGGTAGAAAATACTGTTAGTTTACACTTGTGATATATATCCAAATAGAAGACGACCAAATCTCTACTATAAAGTACATTTCTACATCATTAAGATGACACTTAATAAGAATGGCGATACCAAGCTTTTTCATGTTAAATAAACAACACATTAAAATATTGCGTAGTTTTAAATTAAAATAGAGTTTCACTTAAGTCAAAATTTATACATTTCAAGGACTAACAATCTAAAAAAAATGACTAACCATGAAAATTTATTATTCATAAGAATCCTAAAATGCATAAACACCCCTTTAAATATAGGCTAATTAGCAAGTCGCCTTTAATAAAAATTAATGATAAATAAAGTACATACAACATCTTGTTAAATTTCTACGTAAACAAAATATAATAATTATTTTATTAGAAAAAAATTAAGGACTTACAATGAAAACCTAATAATTGAGGAAAGGAGTAACAAAAAAATGTAAGTACTATAAATTTGAGAGACTAACAATGTAAAGGGACTAACAACAAAAACCCAATTATTAATGCAAAGACTAACAAAGAAAACCTAAAGACTACACATTTTATAGACTAATAATGTATAAAAATATGAATGGAAACCGAATAACTAACAGAAAGACTAATAAAGAAATCTATGAACTAACATGTAAGAAAAAACTAACATTTGATGGACTAATAATGTAAAAAAAACAATTCACAGATATGTATTGCGCCTATTAAGTCGGTATCGTGTATTTTGAATAAAGAATTAGTTTTGTTGTTTTTTTTTGTGTGTTTCTAAATTACTGTTCATTATGTGGCAGAGATGGCAACATGCACCACTATTCAAGTTAATACATGTGACGTCAATAATACGATAGTATCTAGCGACCCTGTCACTAGCATTGTTAATATGGACGTCACTTCCAGGAACAAGACGATAGAGATCAAGGTATACCGTAAGTGCGTATCTACGAGTGTTCCGGATCTTACACCGATAGGGTTTTGTTGTATGTTGATTGATAGAGATATACTAGTTTGAGATTTGTGTAACTATTTGTTCATCGTTTTTTATTGATTTCGTATGAACCCTTTATTAGTCAATATGTTTGATTGAATTCCTTCTAATATTAGTTTATTTATATTTGGATAATTTGTTAATCATGAGTGTCATAGTTATCTTGATTTGTCAATCATGAGTTGTCATAGTTATCTTGGGCTCAAGCCCATCCCCTTTGTAATCTATATATACTTTGTATTTTGGTGAGAAATAATCAAGGAAATCAATTAGCCTTACGGGGTTTTCTATCTTCTTACAACTAAACCTTATGTTTGTAGGCTTGGCCTATGTCGGGCTTAAGGTTATCTTTGTATTACTTGTATTTATACTTGACACTTTGTATGGTTTCATAATCAATATACACAGAACATTGTATCATCCTACATGGTATCACGAGGGTTTCTCAGATCATAAAACAACTCGCTTCCGCTTGTTTGTAACCTTTTCAATCACAGTTTTTGTTTTACCGATTGTTTCTCGGTGGTTTCCCGTTTTATAAAATCCATTTAAACCTATATTTATATATATATATTATACTTTATACTATATATATATAGTTTATATATATATATATATATAATATATTTCTATTATATATATATATATATATATTATATATTTAGATATAACAATTTTAAAAATTTCTTAGGGTCGACATTGTCGACCCTAATATTTTTACCAAAATTTCACCACAATTAATTTTTAGCGGAAAATTTAGGGTCGACAATGTCGACCCTAATTGTTTTTTATATATTTTTACCAAAATTTCACAACAATTAATTTTTAGCGGAAAATTTAGGGTCGACAATGTCGACCCTAATTGTTTGTTATATAATTAAAAGGATTTAATCAGTATTAAAAATGATTAATATTGATTTAAATTAATATTAAATAAGTTAAAAATGATTTAAATTAGTTATAAATTATTGTAATAAAATTATATAAAAAAATTAAAATACTTTTTATAAATTCATAAATGATATAAAAATAATTTTAGAAAAATAGCATTTATAATCCAAAAATCTATTTAAAAAAACTTATATATGAATTAATTTTTAAAAATTATTTGTTTTAGATTTTATAATTAGTGTAAAAAGCTAATGTTAAAATTATTCATGTGGAATATTCTGAGCAAATCACGTAAAACAATACCGGAAAGATACATTACAAATCATCGTATTTCTCCAAACCAATTGCATATGAAATTACATGAAGTAAAATACATTCGAATACTCTAAACTGCAACAACATCTACAAGAACCACTACTACATCAACGAAAACAACAACAACTGACATGCGTGGTCCTCAGGATTCCTTTCCATTTCCAGTCTTGCCTCCAACATCCTTAGTCTTGCCTTCAATGCCCTGTTTCTTGATTCGAGCCTGTTAATCGTAAGATCTTTGACCTTACAGTTTGAGCACTCTATTGGTTCAGATCTACAAGGTCCTGATAAATAACTTGGTTGTGGTTGTACAGATCTGTGAGGTCCTGAAGAATAACTTGATTGTGCTTGTGCTGATCTGTAAGGTCCTGGAGAATAACTTGGTTGTGGTTGTTAAGATCTGTAAGGTCCCGAAGAACCTTCAGATGTTGAAGAAGAGCTTACCATCAACCGTTCATCAAATGCGTCTTTCCAATCCAAAATATCCACATCCATAATTTTTTGTTCATGGCTGTTACATAGTAATAAAATCATAATAAATGTATTTTTAACAACCAGATTATTTATATAATTACATAAATAAGAAACGTATGATTTTCACCTTTGAACGAGGACATGCATAATATTGTAAACCGAAGGTATCAGGCTGACACGATGTTCTTAAGATTTTATCTCCCTTTCCACAAGTACACCTAAAAGGATTGTATCGCTGTATCTGAGTTTGTGTGGTTAAAGTGAGGATAAGTGGTTGGTTCTATACATTAGTTTGTGTGATGATACTATATCGACTCATCCGTTTAACATTTCATGTGTAACGATACTATATCGACTCATCCATTTAACATTTCATGTGAAACGGTACCATATCGACTCATTTGTTCAACATCTCATGTATCATGATACTATATCGACTAATCCGTTTAACATTTCATGTATCACGAAACTATATCGACTAATCCGTTTAACATTTTACGTGTCACGATACTATATCGACTCATCCGTTTAACATTTCATGTGAAACGGTACCATCTCGACTCATCCGTTCAACATCTCATGTATCATGATACTATATCGACTGATCCGTTTAATATCTCATATATAACGATACCATCTCGACTCATCCGTTTAACATCTCAGGTATAAGGATACCATCTCGACTCATCCGTTTAACATTTCATGTGAAACGGTACCATATCGACTCATCCGTTTAACATCTCATGTATCACGATACTATATCGACTCATCCGTTTAACATTCCGTTTAACATTTCATGTACCACCGATACTATATCGACTGATCAGTTTAATATCTCATATATAACGATACCATCTCGACTCATCCGTTTAACATCTCAGGTATAAGGATACCATCTCTACTCATTCATTTAACATTTCAGGTGAAACGGTACCATCTCGACTCATCCGTTCAACATCTCATGTATCACGATACTATATCGACTCATCCGTTTAACATTTCATGTATAACGATACTATATCGACTCCTCCGTTTAACATTTCATGTATCACCGATACTATATCGACCGATCCGTTTAATATCTCATATATTACGATACCATCTCGACTCATTCGTCTAATTTTCATTAAATCTTTTTTAATTTATTTAATATTAATTAAATTATTTATTATTCATTTTTAATATTAATTTTAATTATTTATAATATAAAAAAAGATTTTTCATAAAAGGTTTGTAGGTGGAACAAATGTTTTATATAAAAAAGTTTAGGGTCGACATTGTCGACCCTAAATTGCATATAAATGTCGACCCTAAATTTGCCCCCATATTTACGAAAATATTCACTAAATTTAAACCACCCCACCATAATATTTTCACCAAATTTTCAATATATAATAAAATTAGGGTTGACATTGTCGACCCAAATTATAAAAGAGTGTGTCGACCCTAAATGTTATCCAGATTGACTAAATATTTTATATTGAACCACTCCCTTTCCCTTTACTCAACCACTCCAACCTCCTTATACCGGCCCACTCCAACCACTCCAACCACTCCAACCTCCCTATACCGGCCCATTTCCTCCCACTTCTGTCACCTATAATAACTTCAACAACTGTTATCGTCCCGTTCTCAACTCCACTCATTGTGTCGCCTCTGGTTCTAATTCTCAAGCCGAACGTCCCCACTACATCCTTCAAACGAATCCCCATATGAACGATTCACGGAGCTGTGAACAATTGGCTCAAGATTTGGGCTCGTGAAAACAATAACGAGTCATCAGGGGAGGAGGAGGAGGACGAGCAACGTACGGGTGGTGATGATGACTATTCGGACGACGACGACTACGACGAGTAGGCGTTTTTATGTAGTATCTTAGTATGTGTAATAACTTTTAGACTTGTTACGTTTGTGAAACATGGATTTAGTATTTTATCGTGGCGTGGATTTTGTTGAATGGAATTGTGACGTTTAGTAGTATTGTAAAAGTGGATTTGTTGAATTGTATTTGTAACGTTTGGTAATTTATCGTATTGTGGATTTGTGGTATTGTAACGTTTAGTGATTTGTTATTGTATCGTATTGTGGATTTGCCGAATTCTGGATTTGTTGAAATGTAGATTTTTTCCGGAAAAAATCTGGAAAACTGGACAGGCGTCCAGTTTTTTATTTTTGCCCAGGCACACTTTAGGGTCGACATTGTCGACCCTAATCTCAATATTAGGGTCGACAATGTCGACCCTAAACTTAGTGCTATACCGACGTGGAATACCACTAGTAAGTGTTTAATAAATATCAAACTTAGGGTCGACATTGTCGACCCAAAGTTTCAAGTGTAATGTCGACCCTAAGAAATTAAATATTAACTGGTTTTCTATATTAAAATGGTTGTAATAAATATAAAAGTTTAGGGTCGACAATGTCGACCCAAAGTGTCAAAGGCATTGTCGACCCTAAAATTAGTCAAACTATTTTGTTGAAATGTTGTGGTCCCCATTGTCGACCCAAATTTCAAAGGTATGTGTCGACCCAAAGAATTTTGGGTCGAGAGTTTTGGATCGAGTTCTTAGGGTCGAAATTGTCGACCCTAAACACTTTGGGTCGACACCCTTTGTAATTTAGGGTCAAAATTGTCGACCCTACACCCTTATATTGTTGTAATGGATATTCATATTTAATAGACGATTATTTAAGTTTTGTAAGAATATCTTCATGCGTGGAAATTATGAGCGAATATTAAAGCTTTGATATTACTAGCATATTTTTTATACTAGAAGTGAAATAATAGAAGATATTCATGTTTAGTAGATGATTGTTTAAGTTTTGTAAGAATATTTTCACAAGTGCAAATTATGTGTAAGGATTGAAGCTTTGATCTTATTAGCGTACTTTTTTATACTAGAAGTACAAAAATAGGAGATATTGATGTTTAATAGACGATTATGTAAGTTTTGTATGAATATTTTCGCGCGTGCAAATTTCGAGCCAAAATTGAAGCTTTTTTCTTACTAGCATATTTTTTATACTAAAAGTGCTAAATTACGAGATATTGGTGTTTAATAAACGATTATTTAAGTTTTGTAAGAATGTATCTACACATGTACAAATTATGAGCAAGGATGAAGATTTTATCTTACTAATGTATTTCTTATACTAGAAGTGCCTAATTATAAGATATTGACATTTAATAAACGATTATTTAAGTTTTGTAAAAACATCTTCACGCGTGCAAATTATGAGAACTGATTGAAGAATTTCTCTTACTAGCGTATCTTTTATACTAAAAGTGCAAAAATATGAGATAGTGTTGTTTACTAGACGAATATTTAAGTTTTGTAAGAATATCATCACTCGTGCAAATTATGAGCAAATCTTGAAGCTTTGATCTTACTAGCGTATTTTGTACACTAGAAGTGCAAAAATATGAGATATTAATGTTTAATAGACGATTATTTAAGTTTTGTAAGAATATATCTTCACATGTGCAAATTATGAGCAAAGATTGAAGATTTGATCTTACATGTGTATATTTTATACTAGAAGTGCAAAATGATAAAATATTGATATCTAATAGATGATTATTTATGTTTTGTAAAAGTATCTTCACGCGTGCAAATTATGAGCATGGTTTGAAGCATTGCTCTTACAAGCGTATTTTTTATAATATAAGTGCAAAAATCAGAAATATTCATGTTTATTACACGATTATTTAGGTTTTGTAAAAATATCTTCACGCGTGCAAATTATGATCAAGGATTGAAGCATTCCTCTTACTAGTGTAATTTATATACTAGAAGTGCAAAAATATTAGATATTCATGTTTAATAGACGATTATTTAAGTTTTGTAAGAATAACTTCACACGTGCAAATTATGAGCAAGGATTGAAGATTTAATCTTACTAGTGTATTTTTTATACTAGAAGTGAAAAAAATATGAGATATTGATATTTAATCAACGATTATTTAAATTTTGTAAAAATATCTTCACGCATGCAAATTATGTGCAAATATTGAAGCATTGCTCTTACTAGCGTATTTTTTATATTAAAAGTGGACAAATATGAGATATTGATTTTTAATAGACGACTATTTAAGTTTTGTAAAAATATCTTCACGCGTGCAAATTATGATTAATGATTAAAACTTTTATCTTACTAGAAAATTCTTCAAATGCCCCATTCGCCCAAAGTGTTTAACTTTTGTAAAAAAAACACAACTTCCTAAAATAGACCAGGCGACTAGTCGCTCAAGTCACCCAAATTAAAATGCAAAATGTTTTACAACATTTTATGCATGGACACAAAGCCAACATACATAGGTATAAACCCTGACCTCAAGTAATAAATAATGGCAATCTAGTCGGCAGCGCCACCCCATTATGTGCGATAACACCCACTTAAAATCGAATCAACATGTTATCACTATCGACCAACTCTATCATCGTCACCAGGGTACAATTTCTACTCGCATCCTAGAGATTTATGGAATTTTTGCTACCATCGATACCAGAGTCCTAGGCACAACTACTGATTGTAGTACGACCTATGCCAAAATTTACCACACCAAAAATTTAAGTAACCTATTCTAGGCTATTACCAAGAGTTCTGAAGTACTGATATTTATACAAATCTTTTGCAAAAGAAAGACCAGTGGCACACATGTCACAGGAATAAATGAATAAGAAAGAAGAAAACATGAATAATAGCTTACCCAACAAGCGCTACTTCATAACCATGAGAAATCATATGCATCCAATTAGTTAACAAGCCAACTTTACTATAATCATGTTGTATTGTTATAACTATAATGAAGCTTTAAGTTACATGTACACAAACAAATCTACACTAATCACATATCTCTACAGATTTCGTACCATTATACCAAGTGGTTCTAAAAAGAATCGAGAGATTTGAACTGGTGGCTAACCACTCTAGTGGATTTTATCGAACACCACAAAGGTAATAAATTACGAAGATTGTCATGCCTATGTAACATAAGGACACTAGGAATCAATTGAAATATTCAAGACACAAAATGATTAAACCGGGGTTTAGTTAAGTCAACAATTACTTCATCATCTTCAGCATGTGAACTTTTAGGATTTAATGTTAGAAAGATCACTTGCTTAAGGTTCTTAGGTGATTCTGATTCTATACTAGGATCTTTATCATCATCTTCTTGAGTATGTACAAGCAGTGAAGATTGAGATGAAAGTGATCTACTGTTCGATGTTTGTTGAAGCTCATCTGTGACACAAGCCATTCTTAGTGTGTAGTCCTATTCAAGACAGAGAGCATTTAATCAGCTATAAGAAAATCAAAGATATATCGATAACTGCAAAAGTCAAAGTTGTAACCTGATAACGTTCAAAGGAGAAATTCCTCCTTTTAGATTTATCTGGTGTGATACTTAAAAGTATTTGAACTACTTCCCTCATTGTTGGATGAGCATCAGGATCCAACAATAGACACTCCTTAGCCAGATAAGCCATTACTTGTAGTTCTTCCCTCTATCCTGTAAAAGTGGTGTCGCCTACAATAATTCTGAAACATTTTAGTACCTAACTGATTAGAATAAGAAAAAACCAAACTATATACATTGTAACACCCCCAAAATGGGTCGCAGCGGAATATGGGTTGGCGAGTGTTACTTCATAGATCAACAACACGAGATATGAGAACGACCTCTATATGAGTCGTTTAAAATTGATACATTGGATTAAATAGACTTGTTTGTTACAATAGCCCGAAGCTTAAATAGTTCATCCATGAAAAGTAAAGATTTTAAGACATAACAAATATTCCCAAAATGTAATGCATCCAAATCTTTATAGTAATGACTCTGAAAAGATGACCACCAATGTATCCTTGTTTCTCGTACCTTATTGACCTGAGAAAAACATGCTTTAAAACGTCAACATAAAGTTGGTGAATTCACAGGTTTAGTAAATGTATAAAATAGGACCACAAGATTTCCAATGTAAGACATGTAACACATACAATATCTTAAAAGTAATTACGAAGTGCACTAAGCTCATGACACCGAAGCTCGACATATATGTATGCAATTTAATGCACAAAATGTGCCCGTGTAGATGTTCAAACCCGCAACATCCAAATTGTTCCGACATGTATACGTTCGTTGTTTCAGTACATTCGAAACTGATGAGCGCTACTCACCCGAACGGGGATGTCAATCCCAAATAGATCTATTCATAACATTCGCGCTCGCTAACTAGCAATTGACAGTTCATGATAGTGGGCAATAGTGGGTTTAGCTACTTAGGCCAACTCGTAATATGTTTAAAAGAGTACTTGCGTCCAAATGTAAAATGATGCATGTTTCTCACCCCAAAGTTGTAAAACAATATAATTGTATAAAAGCGGGGCTATGAACTCACCGTAAGTGAATGATTGATTATCTAAATCAAGGGGGGGGAGAAGGCATTAGACTTTGAAGAAGTCTTCGCACCAGTAGCAAGAATGGAAACAATCTGTCTACTACTCGCCATAGCTGCTAACAATAAATAGGAAGTACATCACCTTGACGTAAAATCTGCATTTCTACATGGAGATTTAAAAGAAGAAGTATTACGTCACACAACCCGAAGGATTCATAAAAGAGACAAAGACAAATGGAAATGTCTATAGACTTATTAAAAAGCTCTATACGCTAAGACAAGCACCACGTGCTTGGAACATATAATTAGACAACACATTGAAGTCATTAGATTTCAAGAAATGCGCACTGGAGCAAGCCATCTACACTAAGAAATTAAAAGACTCAATAATGCTAATAGGAGTCTATGTAGATGATCTAATCATTACCGGCACACCAAAGAAGGAAATGACTAGTCAAAGTCAAATGGGAAAGAAAAATTCGAAATGAGCGATCTAGGATTATTGCATACTAATTTAGCATAGAAGTCACACGACCATGGTGACTTATTCGATAAGCAATCAGCATTTAGCAAGCAAAATCTTAAAGGAAGCTAGAATGATAGACTGCAACGAGACATTGATACCAATGGACCCAGGCACAAGATTAACAAAGATTACAGAAGGAACAATGATCAACTCAACCGAATATCGAAGCTTGATAGGGGATGCTTAAGATATCTGCTTCACACAAGACCCGACTTAAGTTATTCTGTAGGATTACTTAGTCGTTTTATGCAAGAACCGAAGGAGCAACATATGAAAGCTATAAGGCAAGTACTACGCTATGTAAAAGGAACAAAGGATCATGGCAATCCACTACAAACATAACGAATGGAAAACAAGATACATGGTTACAACGCCAGTAGCTACGGAGTAACACTCAAGAAGGAAAAGGAAGACTACTGCCTAATATTCTCTATGGGAATCACCAATCACGCGGATATACAAAAAACAAGCCACCTGTACTTATTATCATCATGTGAATCAGATTTCAATCGCCAGAACAGCAAGCTAAGCAAACACAAGCTATTATGTGTTAAAGATTACTAAGCAAAGCATTACACTACACTCAAGAAGAGAAGATTACAATACAAGTGACATCATGGTCTGCAATAACTCTTATAAAGAAATCCTGTATTTCATGGAAGAAGCAACACATCGCACGAAGTATCACTTCTTAGAGATGCATCGAAAAGAGAAGAAATACAAGTCGAATTCGTAAGTGGAGAATACCAGAAAGCAGACATACTCACAAAGGCACTCTCGAAGATCAAATTCTTAACCATGAGACAACTCATAGGACTAAAAGATCTAAGCCACAACGCTTATGATTAGGAGGGAGAATATTGGGTCAAATCGGGTCAAACCCAACCCAAATGGGTATATCCATACTTCGCTGTCCAAATTATGACAGTTATAGAAAATGGTTACATAACCGTTTTTACAGTTAATTTCACCAAGGATGCATCGGTCATCAACCGACACAACCTTTATAAGCCACTTTAATTCTTTTATATAGAAGCTCGGTTTATATTTGTAAAGATGATGACAGAAATTTGATTAATAGAAAAACTATTACTTTGGTATATTTTGATTAGAAAGGTTAGATAATTCGATCCAACACTAAATAGCTAATACGTCCATCCTTAACTGCTCATCCTTTCTGACCACAAACTTGTTTTTCCTTAATAGTTTCCCATTAGACCAAATGTAATGTTTCTTGTTACACTTCCCACTCTGCAAGTCTTCTAACACTTGTTTCAAAGTCATATATGCATCCCAACTAGCTGCTATTCTTTCGGACAACTCTTTTGGCATTTTGACAGTCATGACATACATCAATTGTCCTTTATTTTGCACTCTTGACATGTCATCTGCAGCTGCATTATCCACCCCTTTCTTGTACTTAACTTCATTGTCATACCCCATCAATTTGGGTAGCCACTTCATTTGAGCAGGTCTTGTGATATGCATACCAATGTTTAAGATTGGTGGTATTATGATTGAACTATATGCTATATTTATTTAAAATAAGAGCCAGTTGTAAGGGGTGTTTTTACCCACTGTATTTGCTCATGCATTGCATAAAGGATGCCCCAAATTATCCATTTAGCCAATTGCCTCAAAAAACACTTATGCGTCGTGTTAGTAGACAAAATTGGAAGAAAATGGTTTTGTTTTTTATGGAAGTTCACATATGGTGTATAAGTGTTTTTGGGGCAATTGGATAAATGGTTTAATTTTAGGGCAATCATTTGAAGCAAACATGAGCAAATGGGGAAAAAATGTAATTGCCCCTTAAAATAATAGGAAATAAAAAAATTCCTCAGAGTTTAATTATCAGCACAAAATAACGACACATTTATTAGGTAACCTAGGTAACGTGTGAAGCCAAACGCCTGCAAATATGTACATTAACTATAAGGGGGCTCCTAGTAGGGAGTCAATTACTGTATTTACAACTTAAAGCATCATGTGCTTTCTATCTCTATATTTCAACAAGGCAAAAAGTTCTTTTCCAAGGAAGATAAATTTGCAATTAAGTAAAAAAGTACAGGTTCCCCTTAATATAAATATTATAATATCCTAGGATGTGAAACATCTCAAAATGGTCAACTATGAGATGGGACAACAATTTTTGCATTACTTGTGTGTTCGTTATGGGAGACATGAAACAAATAAAGTATATAAGAACATCCAATTTGGAACATCATTTGGTAAAATATATAATGCATATATGTATGTATTTGTGATGTATCTATATGTACCGTATGAAATTGGGAGAATATTTTGTGTATCATCCTATCATCCCTCGAGTTAATTACCCTGTACCTATGTACAATGCATGTATAGGAAAAAAACGAACACTAGATCACTCGCAGATATTTAAACTAAATCCGGATATGTATATTGTAACATAGTTTTATTTTGCTATTCTAACATCCTCTGTTAAGACCGATTATAGATGGTCAATCTCCCAAGAAATAGATTAAGGGACGAGAAGGATGAGGCCCTTTGAGCGGGCAAGACTCTAAGAACAATAGAGAGAAACTAAAGACTTTTCATTTCATTCATAGCTTACAATTAACACAATGCTACATATAAATATGATTGGAAATACGGTTACTAAAGAAAAGCTTAACTGCTTTTACGTGACCCACTAGTCATTTACTCTACAAACTAAAATACATGCATACATGGGATATCTAAACTATAACAAGGAATAAACTTGCTAATTATTTCCTAAGTGCTAGTAATGATTATATGACCAGTTCTTCAAGAATTAAAGAAACGACAGTAGTTCGGTTATGTCTTAGAGACCCGAAACGTATCATCCTAGCTTGTAAATTTGTAAGTTTCGTTAATGTTTGCTATATAATGGGAAGGTACATCGACAATTTTACTCTATAGGGGGTTTCCTTGTGATCTACCTGCTGAGAAAACTACCTTTACCCTTGCATCTGCTCAAATGTTAAACAAATTTTATGTTTCGATAATTAGATTTACTCAATATACATTCTTTGATTTAAATGCCAAATTATTTTCACTTAACTCAGTTTTAATCAAGTACATGCAACAAATAAAATCTATTTATTTATGTGCTAGATTTCTCAATGGGGTTAAGAATCATCCATTTGGAACTTGTAGCATAATTGAAATACAATGAGCTTTATTTTACTACTCATAAGCGTTGAATTTCATTGTTTTGGATGTGATATAAACATGTGATTTATGAATTTTAAAAGGCTGATCAAATGATTAAAGAAGAGGCAAAACTTCTGGGTGTGGCCATGGGCCATGAAGATGAGGATATTGATGAATTTGTTAAAGAACACAAGACATGCTTAAATGACATTACATATATACTTCCCTACCCGCGATGCATATGGTCTCTCTAGTGTTGCTGGAAACACGAAGAATGTTGTTGTCTTCCAGAAAGAGGTTGATATCGTGAAGAAGAGAATGGATGATGATATAAAGAAGGAGCAGTTCTGTCCGTGAATTCCTTGCTCACACACTTTTTTGAGATTTAATTCAAGTATAATCCCATGAACTTGGTATCTACTTCTGACATAGTCCTTTACCTAAGCTCTAGGAGCTCATCTTTCTCCGGTAAAAGGGTAGCTGGAAAAGAAAATGCCTCCATATCTATTGATAAGGTTGCTGTTGTTTATAAATCGTAGCTATAAACCATAATTAGGGCCTAAGAGACCAACTCTACCTCTAATTGCCAATGATGCACTCAACCAAATACGAGCAACCACCTATGGCCATTGACATTCTTAGAGTTGTTTTTTAGGGGTAGACCAAGTGTTTTATCTTCCAGGCTCTTACTTACTTCCCTGCCTTCGTTTGTTTCTTTTTTTGTTATAATGTCACTCTCTTCTGCCTTGTTTCTAAGATGTCAACAGAAGTTGTTCACCGTTGCCTTAGTACTTTAATTATTTTTAAAATAGCAGAAATATTCGTCATTACATGCAACTTTTTCTACTTCTCACGTATTAACAAACCGTAAGCCAAGTCCAGATATACTGTCCTAAACAAAGATAGGCATTCAAACTTAAAGTGACATATAGGATCGTGTATAAGGTTAGTGTTGTTGGAATTTTAGTTCTAATTTAACAATTAAAACATATCACAAGTACGCAGCGGAAAGATCAAACACGTATGAAACTTATATTTAACAAGGGATTAAAGATATGTACCTTTTAGCAAGAAACGTTACACCGTCTTCAATATACGTGTGTGTATAATACCACGCGAAACCACCAAGGATCAAAAGAATAATCCCTCTAAGTCATCAAACACAATACGTTCTTAGCAAACAATGTGTATGCTAGTACTAGTAGTGTTTAAACCAAACGATCACTTCGTCTTTGAATCAATCAACATATGAAACACCTTCTTGAGATTAAATCGCAAAACAAAAACCCTAAAGGGTTGTTTGTTTGATCGCACGACAAGAAAAGAAGAAAACCGAAAACCCTTTGTGGGTTTGGATCTGGTCGAACACCAAGAGAGACAAAATAGAGATTTAGAGATTTTTAGGGATTGAAGTTATATGCTCTCAAGGACTCAAAGACCCCCTTATATACTCCTTACAACTTGTAGAGCAAGCAAGTAATCCTACCTCCATAAGGAGTGGGTATTCGACCGGCCCAAGGAAAGAAAAGGAAAAAACAAACTTTCTTTTTTCCCGGTTTTGCATATTAGTCCTTTAACTATTAATAACTAATATTTATTCACGTTAAACTTTTAACTATCGTTTGTTTAAACACTATTAATATATTACATTAATATATTAAATACGTTGTTCTACATATTAACGTGTGCGTCCCCTAAGGCTCGAATAAATTCCCGGACATATACAATTTATATTTGTTCATATTCCAACAAGTGTCACAGCAAGATAGTGTGCAAGATAGTATGTGTAACTATAAGACATTTGTAGATCTTAATATAATTAGAAAATACCTTGTAATATAGGAGTATCCAATTAAGAAAACAGTGACAATATGATGAGACATCATCACAGAAAAATCTTTCCTTCTTGTTTCCCACAGAAGGAGTGCAGCGATGATATAGATGTAGAACCCACCCTGACACATATACACTAGCTCTAGAGAAAACCTAAGTTGCCCATCGAATTGCCGCTTCTTTCTAAAGGCAAAGCAAGCTATGATGCAAAAAAATAGTAAACGTCGTAAAAAAATGGAGGATACTGCGGAGTAGTATACGATTAAGGTGACGACTCTTTCCCCTAATCCATCCATAAATATACTTTTTTTGGCTAAGAAAGCCTCTAATGGGCGAGCTACTCCGATAATTACTTTTTTCTAGTTCTTTTATAACAATAAGTCATCTAAACAACAGCTTTTAGCTTGCTTTTTTATTGTGGTTCTTGACTCGTACCTGAAGCTAAGTAGGACTCGAGGACTTCCATCTCCGTTTAAATAAACAACCAAGAAATAAGGAAAAGAAGAAACAGATGTCAACATTAATTTTAGTTTGTCCGTCTAGAAGGTTGTCGTTGAAAATGTGCGAGAGTGTTAGATGATTAGATTATTGGCCCAAGCCTAATTGTGAGCTTGAGTCCATTAGATTTAGGGTTTATATTATGTTGTTTTATTAGCAAAGCTATTTATTTAGCATAAATGCATATATCAATTCATACATGTAGGGCATTCAATGATATATTTATTTACTTTTTTAGAATATCTAAATTTGAATTAAAATTTTAAACCGCATATGATTATTCATAAAAAATATGTAACGCTGATTCAAAGAGCCTTCGCTTGTAATATGAAAAAGGGTTCACTTGAGATTTTTATGTTACTACCAAATCCAGCTATTGTCGAGCAACTCGATCTTGTGTGAGTCAAACTTTTCAAGCCTCGAGCTCGAGCCAAGAATACAAGCCAAGTTCGAGCTTGTACATGCACAACTTGAGTTGTTTCCAAGCTTCCAAGCCTATTAAATGTTGTAAATATGTATTTTATCTTTTAAGCTCATATTAAGTCGTGATCGAGTTTTTCGAGCTAAAGTTAACGTTTATTTTCACATTTATACAAGTATGGAACCCACATTAAATAGTAGGCTAGTGTGGGGGAAATGGTAAAAGTGGCAATTTCATACACGACAAGAAACACGATAAGACTAACACGAGAATAAGCAGGATAGAGTTGAGGCTAAACAGTTTTGGGTTATAAATAGGTTGAAAAGACTAACCCGTTTAATAAATAGATTATATTTGGGTTGAGATTCTTCACCCAATCCCAACGGTCACCCGCTAAAATCTAAAGAGTTGTGCATCTAGTTTCATTTATCAAAATATCCGACTGTCCTCAACTTTCAACATGATGATCTATAGTTATGTAAAAATATTTATCTTAAAAGGTAACTAACATGTGACCCTCTAATATTTACTCTGTATTTTTAAATTACAGTTTATGTTATAAACGATTGACATGATCAATAAATGTGTTCAGGTTATGGTTGAAATTATTGGCACGATTAAGTAAACAAGTCGGGTTAGGGTTGATGTATAGAAACTCCCAACCACGACACGACTTAAATTGCCACCCCTAGGTTAAAACGTTAGTCATTCGTACAAATGAGGTATAAGGCGATGTGTTTGATCGTTTGCAATTCGACTCTTGATTCCCATTATCCCAAACTTTCTTGTGAGGAATTCCACAATACCAAACCGACTTCTAATGTTTTGGGTTTTTCTAGTCGGCTATTCCATGAAGGGGATGTTCGCTATGGTTCTAGTACTTATGAGCGAGCTTATTTTTTGGGCTAAATGAACCCAATATATGTAGATAAGGGATTAAATATTAATGCCACCTGTGAGCAAAAAAACCAAATAAACCGAAAATCAAAACAAAACCGAACCGAATTTGCCAAAATCGAACTGAAAATTCGGTTTTCAGGTTGGATATGGGTTTGACAATCTGAACTGAAAACCGAATTTATATAAATATATATATTTTATATATCTTTATATATATAAAAATACCATTAAATTTTTTATCTTAATATAAAAAAACACTTTTTATGTTTGAAATATTTTTTTTTCTAAATATCTATGTAATAATTTTTTTAAATAAATGATGTAATTCTGGTTATTCAGGTCAACCCGAAAACCGAACTGAATTCAAATTTGGTTTTCGGTACGGTTCAGTTGAATTCTAGTTCGGTTTGATTCGGTTTTCGGGTTGACCCAAAAAAAATTAGTCAAACTAACCGAATAACCCGATAACCGATCAACACCCCTACCACCTTTCCTTTGTTGCTTTTGGTCGTCGACCGGCTGGCCCATTGAAAGGTGTCAGGTGTAACTCACCCAAACGCGGTTAGAGGTTTGAGAAAAAAAAAAGTTGTCTTTGTTTTTCCTATCAATAAAAGGTGGTAAAAGGTTGTTAGAGTTAAGAACGTTTGTTTTTCTTTTAGCCATCAAGAGGCAAAAACCTCTATATAGAACTGCAGGTGAGCGAGGCCGGTTTCTTAACACGTCCCAATGTCGTTTTAAAAACTACTCGTATTTTTTTTCTTTTTTTTATGTGTTTTTTTTCTAGTGTTGTACTTGTTTTATTTTCCAACTTTCCCTTCCATATTGAAAGCACGGTTTATGAAAATCACTGCATGTTCTTTTTCATAAACAAAAATATAAAATATGATAATAGTTATGCTGCCAATTTGTGTTGTGTTCATATTAACGGGGGAGTTGATTGATTCACATACGTGAGCTTAAATGTTGTCTCTAAAATATTAGTCACATTGTCTTATAACAAATGTTCACATTCAAAATGCATTTTGTGTTACGAAATTCCACTAACTAAACTCTCCGCCAAGTATTATTTCTACCTACTAAAGTTGATTTTTGCTGATTAAAAGACTAAGTGGATAGTTATTTTTAGAAATTCAAAAATAATAATGTAAACACTTAAAATGAGACGGACGTAATAAAAACTTTCAACTGGTAACACTAAAAATGTGTTACTTTAGCGTAACAAGTTTATATTATGTTTAAACGATTTTATTTTTCGCACGAATGTCATCGTAAGAACTTAGCATATTAAGATATTTAAAAAAACACACAGCGCTACACGAGAATCTTAATAAACAAAAAACACATTAGTAATGTTTTACAACATAAAGAGTAGTTATACAGCAAGACCCTTGTTTTGGATTTATTTCTGTATGAGCATGTATCTAGCCTTTTTGATATAAAAAAGTTAATTTAATTACCATGAATTTAATTATCATGTGAAATATATGTAATGCTTTCAAAAGTTGAAGAAATCCAGGGTTTGTTGTCTCAGTTGTTGAGCTCGATGTATAAGAACCAAATGTAAAACATGTGTTAAGTTGCACCTATTTTTCATGTGAAAAGCCGAAATAATCTTGTGATTCTTGTCCCAAACAACAGTTTCCTCGTTTTATATCTAAAAGCATTTCTGTAAAAAGCCAATTTTCTGGATATCCACATGTATAATCTTAAAATTAGTTTATGGGCAGGTTATGGTCCTAAGTAAAATACATATGGACAGTTGCAACTTTGTAAATTGTAATACATAGGAAATATATATCCGAGTACATTGTTCTTTAATATCGACATTTCACTTTAGAAAACATGCATGATCCCAAATAATATTTAGTTGAATGATCTGTTGTAACATATATTAATTACTACGGAAACAACATGATCTTTAATCTTTTACATATAGCCAGCGAGTTTGGTAAACAACATTCAAGCTACTGTCTATACCTGGGTCACCGGTTGTAGTAAAGATGGAGTAAATATTATGGACATTTGGGTTGGGAATGTAAACTAGTTGCCGAGTTTAATTTTCATTGTTGTCAACGGGTATCTTTATTGTTTATGCCAGCCTTGGATTTGTACGATTGTACTTCTAGCGCATTGCTAGTGCTTCTCTCTTTTTGAGTATATCTTCTTCGCCATTCCAAAAAGTTACTATTGAATACATAACCACACGGACGTAACAAATAGACTGACCAAAAGGACTAAACATCACGGATATAAAAAATGCTAGTAATATTCAGCATCTAATTAAGATGTTTGAACAATTAATCGGTCTCTCAAGCTATATTGAAACTGAGTATTTGTGCATTCATGTTTTCCACTTTCAATGAATTATACAGTATCGTAATACACGTAGTGAGCGACAATGGGTACCAATGCACATGCATATAAACGAACTGCATTATGCTTACACATACGCGGACATATCAATACTAGCTTAGATTATTGTTTACTTATATCTGATTCAGTTTCAAGTTGCAATAATATTTGATTGTAGAGTAGACACTTGTGTATCTGCATTTACAATAACAATATGTTAAATTGCTAATATTGTCAAATTTTATTAAAAGCAATTAATAGTTTAACATTAGTTGTTAATAAATGTCCAAAATACGAATTTTTAATAATTATGAACACAAGCAAATCTTTTTACTATCTTTAAAAAATATAGATTGCAAAAAAAAATGCAAATAAAAATTAACAAATCTTTTGGCTATGGTTTATGTGATCATATCCTTAAAATTTTGTATTATCAAGTTAAAATAAAAAAATCAAGCATAAAACACAAACATAATCAATAATTACAACCAACAACACAATTTATTACTGAAAGCATAGGGAACAACAACAATAATCAGACACTTAAGCTTTACAGAATCATATGTTGATTCCATTATTTTGTCTTAATCCTAGCATCTCCAACATTCCCAGATAACACACACTAAAACACAGTCACAAACACACACATTCCATTTTCATGCCATAACTTTAATCTCAGGCTGTTTCGATTTCGATGCTTCACGAGCCGAGCAAATCACCACTTGTGCCCATCTCTTCAATCTTAACTTTACCTTCTTCGGATCCTCTTCTGTAAAAGTAATTAATTCACATCAAATTAAAATAAACTAGCAAAAAAAAAAAAAAAAAAATATTAAGTACTTCATTAATTAAAAATCACGTACTTGGATCAATCATGAACTTCGTGTTCGAGACCGAATCAAAAGTTGATGAGGAAGGTCTAGACATCTCTCCACTCTTAAACTGTCCATTCATAGCAACATACATTTCAAGCGCTGGAAAAGCTCGTTTAAGTTTTGGATTCAATTCGTTTTTCATATCCAACCCAAAACCTAACTCGAAAACACCTTTTAGCTCCTTGATATCGTCATCAGTGACATCAAACTTAGATATGGAATCTAGGCTCATGCTACGACGGTGCAAGTTACGACGGGTTTGTTTGTTTTTTAGTTCCTCCCATTCTTTGTCCCGGTCGATGTCTGGTGACCACGACCGGGTTTTGAATAGATAGGAAGCTCGTTTCTTTGAGTCTGCCATAAGAACCACCGTCTGCGGCTAAATGAGTGAGAAGAGAGGGTATAAATAGATGATTCCTGTGGGTCCAGTTGAGATTAGAAACCTGAAATGATGAAATAATACGGTGGGGTTAGTCAGTAGTGTACATTGTGGGCCATCTTTTGTAGTTGGGCTAGTTACTATTTGAAGCATGTATATTTAAACCTTAATCTTTTGTTTTGGTTAATCTTAAAAAAAATTATGCTGAAAATATATGTTGCTCGATTGTTATGTATATTGATATGATTTTATTGTTGTTTAACTAACAAAGAGCTTTTGCTAAGTTGATCAGTAGTCTAGGTATCAGAACGACGATTATAGGTTTTTTAGCGATTTTCTAAAACGACAAAATTGTTAAACACGAGCAGGATGCAAGACAAATTACATTGGAGATGCTAAATTTTTCAACGATTATTAGCTATTCTATCCATTAATTCTGACTTTTCTACATATAGCGGAAATCAAAGAACAAGAAAACGGGTTACCTTCTCCCGGATAAGGTATTTCTTGGATGTATATTGATATGATTTTATTGTTGTTTAACTAACAAAGAGCGTTTACCCAGAACGACGACTATAGTGATTATAGGTTATTTCTAAATTTTATGAAAAGACAAAATTGTTAAGCACGAGCACACAGCGAGACAAATTACAACGAAGATAAAATTTTTAACAATGATTATTATCTATTTTATCCATTAATTTTAACTTTTCTACATCTACCAGAAATCAAAGAACAAGAAAATAGGTTACCTTCTTGGGGATACTATTTTTCTTGGATGTTATACTCATCCTCGAACCGCCAAAGAATCCTCCAGAGGATAATTCTATGTATCGGATCAACGATTACATGGATTATAGGGGTTTTTCTACACCTTTTATCGAATGACAACCGGAATTATGCACTAACACGGAGCTACACAAATTACAAGGGATAGTATAAGGTTTTACAAGGATTGCATAGCCATTTCATCCAATTGATTCTAACTTTTCCGCGTCTATCGAAAATCCAAAAAAAATAAAATTGGTTAACCTAATTGAGGATTAGATCTTTTGTTGGATGTTTAGCCATGAACATGTACTTATTGTGGAAACGCCAAAGATGTCGAAAAGTAGATTGAATAATGACACCAAACACATTGCTGAATTTGGTTGGGAAGTTGATATAGTTTTCTAGGAAATTAAAGCAAATTGTTAGTTGAGGTTGTCGGTTTTTATAACGTGGATCTTTTACCAATTAAGAATCTCCAACTCGGCGGTTTTTTGCAACGCCAAACTTAAACAGAAGGTGTCCTTTTGTTTCAACGTCCTCATCACAAATCATGAAACAGACGGATTACATGTCAATCCTGCTAAGATTTCGTTTCAACATCCTTTTATACTTTGTACTCCTAGACTTTATATTTTTAAAAATAAAACATATATGTTGTTTCAAAAATATATAACATATATATGCACAAGATTATTAATATCAAAATGAAAACACAAATTATTGTGTATATAAATAAATACACGATGTTATACGTATACGAACAACTCATGTTTTTTCTCTTTATGAGTTTAAGTAAGAATATCCGAAAAAAAATATTTTACTATATGCGTGCAATAAGGACTTATTGATATTACATTTTATAAGTTTATCACATGCGTAAAAGTGACAATTTCTTACACGACAAGAAACACGGCTAAGACTAACACGAGAATAAGCAAGTTAGAGTTAAGGCTAAATAATTTTGGTTTGTAAATAGGTTGAAAAGACTAACCCGTTTAATAAATAGATTATATTTGGATTGAGATTCTCAATCCGATCCCAATCACCACCCGTTAAAAAATACAATTAAAAGTTAAAATCTAAAGAGTTGTACATCTAGTTTCATTTATCAAAATGGCTGTCCTCAACCTTCAAAGTATTTCATAATGATATATAGTTACGTCAAAGTATTTATCTTAAAACGTAACTAACATGTGACCTTATAATATTTACTCTGTATTTCTAAATTACAGTTTATGTTATAAACAGATCGACACGACCGATAAACGTGCTCAGGTTATGGTTGAACTTATCAACAAGATTAAGTAATGGTTGAGGTATACAAACCCCCCAACCACGACACAAACCAAATTGCCACCCCTAGGTTAAAACAGTAGTCATTCGTACAATGAGGTATAAGGAGACGTGTTTGATCGTTTCCAATTCGACTCTTGATTCCCATTATCCCAAACTTTCTTGTGATGAATACCATAGTGCCAAATTGACTTCTAATGTTTTGGGTTTTTCTGATTGACTATTCCATCAAGGGTATGTTTATTATGGTTCTAGTACTTAAGAGCGAGCTTATTTTATGGCTTAAGTGTAACCAATATATGTGGATATGGGCTTAAATATTAATGCCAACCTTTCCTTTGTTGCTTTTGGTCGTCGACCGGCCGGCCCATTGAAACGTGTCAGGTGTAACTCACCCAAACGCGGTTAGAGGTTTGAGAAAAAAAATGTCTTTGTTTTTCCCTATCATTAAAAGGTGGTAAGAGGTGTTAGAGTTAAGAGCGTTTGTTTTTTACTAGCCATTAACACTTAGGGGCAAAAAACCCTCTATATTGAACTACATGTGAATAAGGTTTCTTAACACGTCTCAATTTCCTTTTAAAACTCTTTTTTTTCTTTTTTATTTGTTATGTTTTTTTGATTTGGTTGTTTTTTTCTCGTGTTGTGCTTTTTTTTATTTTTTCGACTCTCCCTTCCATATTAAAAGCACGGTTTATGGAAATCACCACATGATTTTTTCATAAACAAGAATGTAGAATATGATAATAATTAAGGTGCCAATTTGTGTTGTGTTCATATTAACGGGTTTATGTTGATAGATTCACACACATGAGCTTAAATGTTGTCTATAATATTTCGCACGAATGTAATCGTTAAAACTAAGCATATTAAGAAAATTTTTTAAAAACAGACAGCGTTACTAAACAAACAATACAAGAATGTTTTACAACGTTGATAGTAAGATACTAATATTACGGAGTAGTACGTTATCATGGTTAGCAAAACTGGAAAAAGAAACTTAGTTGCTATCATTGGTTACTTTATTTCAATCCACACGATATTTTCATTTCAATATCAGTATGACAACAAGACCCATGTTTTTGATTTATTTCTGTATGAGCATGTATCTAGTCTTTTTGATATAAAAAAGTTAATTTAATAACCATGAATTTAATTATCATGTGAAATATATGTAATGCTTTCAAAAGTTGAAGAAATCCAGGGTTTGTTGTCTCAGTTCTTGAGCTCTATGTATAAGAACCAAATGTGCACCTATTTTTCATGTGAAAAGCCGAAATAATCTTGTGATTCTTGTCCCAAACAGTTTCCTCGTTTTATATCTAAAAGCATT
>BQNB010049342.1:0-10312 GCA_026074375.1 Tanacetum coccineum
TAAAAAGGGACTCACGCCCTTTTTAACTGTATTTAAACGTTGGGCTCAAGGTTTATTTTAAAAGGGAATTGGGCCGGGTGTGGTTAAGTGGGCTTGGTTATAACTGGTTTTAGGTTTTTATAAAAGATAATGACCGTTATCTCTTTTATAAAAAGGAGATAACGGTGTTAGGGTTTAGGGACTTATGGTGAAATTTGGTTTAACATTTAGGGCATTTTGGGTATTTTGAGGATTTTGTCTTTTATGAGTTGACCAATGGTTGACCAAGGGTTGACTTTTGATGACCTTTTGCTAGAAACTTCCGGCTCTTGTGCACTCTATCCGTTCCCGTGTCCGTGCTTGTCCGGTTTTGACCGTTTTCTTGTGATTTTTGCACTATCCGTACCTACACATTCACAAACAACAGAATACACAAATACAAGCTTATTTTTGCACATTTTGATCATTTAAGGGCCATTTTGGATATAATAAGGATATGTGATTTCTCACATATCAAAATTCCCCAAACTAAGTGATTGCGTGTCCTCACGCAATATTACATGCTCTAAAACCAAATACCTCAAAAACTTCTCCAAACTAAATCTTTGAAAAGTAGCAAAGACTTTTGTGGGGGGAGTTTAAGAAATCACAAGCTTTAAAACACCCCATTTTCCCTTTTTCAAAACTTTTTCCATTTTTATGATTTTTTTTAATTACCTAGAATATTCTGACTTTCGTTATTTCCATAACTGTTAGGGATCATAGAACAAGATGCATTTCGATCCGAGAATGCCCCAAAAAGGATAAATTCATCGTTCCTGACTTTTCACTTGTTCCAAACTAAGCTTAAAACGAAATCACAGTTAAATATCAGTTTAAGATGCTAATACTACTCATATTTGCAACTTGTGAACTTTTCACTCCCGACAATTATTATATCTTAGGTGAATGTGCTATTTTGAATTTCAACCGTGGATTAACGTTTTGCAAAATTCTATGCTTCATGTTCCACCCGAGAATAATGAGTTTGAAGGCGAGATCATCCCATGTAGCGACTTTCGTCTCGGCACATCCCAACCTTGCGGCTAAGTGACCAGGCTTTTGACACCCCACAAAGACTAGTATCGGGACTCACGAACCTTAGGTTTCAAAAACTCTCAGGTTTCCCGTATATACATAGCTTTAAAATAGAATAGTCAAAGTTCAAAAGCATATTTGAATTTAACAAAAAGAAATCTATTTATTACTTCAAACTTAATATTAAACATTTATGCAATTGTAACCCTCGACCTTTTAGAAGGCTGCAACATCGGTTGTGAGCCGGCAAGATGCAGCAAACTTTTATCAGTCTCGGAATTTTATTCTTACTATGGGCTTTCTTTAGAAGACTACCACATCGGTTGTGAGCCGGCAAGAGGTAGTAAACTTTTATCAGCCCACAGTTTATATTTATTATATTTTTTATCATTTTATCATCATTTTTTTATATTACTTTATATAGAGAAGACTTCTTTTTGAAAAATTCAAGTATAAGTTTGAACTAAGACTAAAATTTTTGCTATATATTACATAAAAATTGTTGATTTAAGTTTAATCTCCAAAAACAGCACGTATATTAATCCGGTTAAGAGCTTATGGGAGAAAAAGCCACAAATTACATACATGAGCTCTTAAGATTTCCAAATAATCCTTGTTTAGCATCCCACTCATACTTAACTCTATCATTTTTCGTTCTTCGCGAATTTCCGCGAACGCTTAGCCTAAAAGTTAAGGAACAAGCTAGAGCTCAACACGCTCGATCGGGTCAAAATTTACTCTTATTCTACCCAGCAGGAAAGTCAAAAATTGTGACAAAACACTTATTATTTTTTTGAAAAATTTTAAATTTTTGTGGAAAAACGGGGTACGTGAGAATAACAGCTGCAGGCACAATCAAATTGATAGATCCCCCCATACTAATAAAAACGATTGTCCGACACTTTTTTAAGAAGGGTCTCTACGTAAATCCTAAGCCGTTTATGAATTATGCTAAAGATAAACATTAGTCGATTAGATTAGGATATTGGATTTCCCAAATAAAGCTGAGGATTTGAAGCTCTTGTGATCAAAGGACAAAACCATGAGCACGAGAGGCTTCAAAAATCTAGGACAATCCTGGACAATCATAAAAACACAAGCAAACAAGAATGGAAAGAGGCACACCTCTCATAACAAAAAACACTTATTCAATACTACATAATATAACTAAGGATAAGCATGGGGTGCCTCCAACGAAGCGCTTGTTTAGGGTCACTAAGCTTGACCTAATCCCCGAATTCGTTTGTCCTTGGGGAAGGTTTGGAGATCCGGGAAAACCATTTGAGGTACGTCCCCTCCAAAGTAGTGCTTAATTCTATGACCGTTCACCTTGAAATTTAGCCCGAAGTTTTGGGATAACTCAACGGTGCCATATGGAAAGACTTGGGTAATGGTGAACGGTCCAGACCAACGGGATTTTAACTTGCCCGAGAACATCTTCAATTGAGAGTTAAAGAGGAGGACTTGATCACCGACGTTGAAGACGTGGTTTTTGATCTTTGAGTCATGGATCCTATTTGTTTTTTCTTTATAGATCAAAGAGTTCTCATAGGCATGATCATGAAGTTCATTTAGTTCATTGAGTTGAACTTTTCGGTGATCACCCGCGGTCTCAAGGTCAAAGTTTGCATGCTTCAAGGCCCAGTAGGCTTTGTGCTCAAGCTCGATCGGTAGATGACATGCCTTTCCGTATACGAGCTTGTATGAGGTACACCCGATGGGTGTTTTGTAAGCGGTACGGAAGGCCCAAAGTGCTTCATCTAGTTTATCCGACCAAGATGCACGGTTTTCACCGATGGTCCTTTCAAGAATTCGTTTCAAGCCACGATTAGATACCACAACTTGCCCACTTGTTTGTGGGTGATACGCGGTGGAGAGATGGTGAGTAAGTCCGTATTTAAGTATGACCTTTACAAACAGGTCATTGCAAAAATGGGTTCTGCGATCACTTATGATAGCACGAGGGGCACCGAATCGGGCAAAGAGAGATTTAAGAAATTTGCAAACAACTCGGGCGTCGTTGGTGGGGAGCGCTTTTGCTTCAACCCATTTTGACAAATAGTCGACCGCCACGAGTATATATTTGTTCCCTCGTGAAGACGGGAACGGCCCCATGAAATCGATGCCCCACACGTCAAAGATTTCGCAAACTTGGATGGAATTTTGAGGCATTTCATCACGTTGCGAAATTTTTCCTTGACGCTGACAAGTGTCACATCGGGTGACCAAGTCATGGGCATCTTTGTAAATCGTGGGCCAATAAAATCCTGAGTCAAAAACCTTTTTGGCGGTGTAGTTGGCACCGTAATGTCCCCCGGTGGGTCCACTATGGCAAGCTGTGAGGATGTCAACAGCTTCTTGGCCTGCAACACACCGCCGGATCATTTGATCCGCACATATTTTGAACAAATAGGGGTCGTCCCAAAAGTAGTGTTTAACATCCTTGAAAAACTTGTTCTTTTGTTGGGACGACATCCCTTTAACAATGAAATTCCCCGCGTGGTAATTTGCATAATCGGCAAACCACGGGGTACTTGAGTCACCACGAGAAGTCACCATATTAAGTGTCTCGAGAGGAAACTTTTCATTTACCTCCTTTGGGTCGAGCACATTTTCATATGGATTTTCTAATCGGGAAAGAGGGATGAACGGCGCAGAGATTCTCGGCCCCCCCCTTTTGTGTCAATTACGTTGTGAAATCAAAACTCTTGAAGGAGGAGAACCACCGGAGCAATCTTGCTTGGAATCTTTTTTAGCTTTTTTGCAAAGAGATATTTTAGGGACAGAGTGATCTTTAATCACTACGCTTTTGTTTTAAGATGAGGTAAAGATGGAATTTTTTGAAGGCATACACCACGGCTAACATTTCTTTCTCCGTCGTAGTGTAATGCGATTCCGCCTCGTTCATTGTTTTACTAGCATAGTGTATAGGCCTAAAGTGTTTTTCATGACGTTGCCCCAAGACTGCACCTATGGCAAAGTCGCTTGCATCGCACATAAGCTCAAAGGGCAAATCCCAGTCTGGGGCAATCAAGATTGGAGCTTCAGTAAGTTTTTTCTTTAACGTTTGAAAAGCTTGAATACATTCATCGGAGAAGATGAACGGAGTATTCTTCTCAAGAAGATGAGTCATCGGTCGGGAAATTTTGGAAAAATCCTTAATGAATCGTCGGTAGAAACCGGCATGACCGAGAAAACTCTGAACACCCTTTACGGTGGTGGGATAAGGTAACTTAGCAATCACATCGACTTTGGCTTTATCAACCTCAATCCCTTTTTTGGAAATCTTATGGCCAAGGACAATGCCTTCCTTAACCATAAAATGACTCTTTTCCCAATTTAGACAAAGATTGGTGTCTTCACACCTTTGAAGCATCTTGTCTACACGAGAGAGGCAATTTTCGAATGAATTCCCAAAGACCGAAAAGTCGTCCATGAAGACTTCCATTGTTTTTTTGATCATATCATGAAAGATAGCCATCATACACCTCTGGAACGTGCCCGGTGCATTGCATAAGCCAAAAGGCATGCGACGGTAGGCGAACGTTCCGTAAGGACACGTAAATGTTGTCTTTTCTTGATCATGAGGGTCGATGGGAATTTGAAAGTAACCCGAGAAACCATCGAGAAAACAATAGTACTCGTTTCTCGCTAATCTCTCGAGCATTTGATCCATAAACGGTAGTGGAAAGTGGTCTTTACGGGTGGCTTTATTTAACTTTCGGTAGTCAATGCATACACGTCATCCCGTAACCAATCGAGTCAGGACTAATTCATTTTCATCATTTTCAACAACAACAAAGCCACCCTTTTTCGGTACGCAATGTACGGGGCTTACCCAAGGACTATCCATGACCGGGTAAATTAATCCAGCATCAAGAAGTTTTTCAACCTCCTTTTTGATAACATCATGGATCTTTGGATTCACCCGTCTTTGGTGTTGAACCGTCGGTTTGTAGTCCTCTTCTATAAGAATCTTGTGAGTACAAAATTTTGGGTTAATACCCTTGATGTCAGAGAGTTTCCAAGCGATGGCTCGCTTGTGTGACTTCAAAACCTTTATGCGAGCGGCTTTTTCCTCAACACTCAAGTCTTTAGCAATTATGACTGGTAACTTGTTGTCACCTTCCAAAAATGCGTATTCGAGATGAGGAGGTAAGTCCATGAGTTCGACTTCGGGAGGTTTATCAATTGAAGATTTATCAGTTTTAGCTTCACAAACTTTAAGTACTTTTCGAATTTCCGGCAAATAATTTCCTTGAGTGGGAGGGGGTGATGGATCATCATTGATAAATGATTCAAGAAGAAGAATATCCCCCTCCGGGTCATAGTAAGAGTCATCAACTTCCGGTGAAGTTGGATCATCTTCAAGAGCGAGGAAAGCATCGACTTCCTCAAGAAGAAAATCACTATTCCCAAAAGGAGTGAGAGTTGGAGAAGAGGTAGAAACGATCTGGTCATAATAAGGAGTGGGATTTCCACTTGCGATCACATCGGAGAAACCGAGAAATTCTTGAGAATACTCCTCACAAGCCATTTCAATAACGTTGATTCGGTTCGCCGTCATATCATCGTAATTAGAGGAGTATCTCAAAGTTTGGTCAAGATTGAATGTTACGGCTTCTTTTCCAACACGAAGAGTTAATTCTCCTTCGTACACATCAATCAAAGCACGTCCGGTCTTTAAGAAGGATCTCCCGAGAATTAGGGGGACTCGGGGATCGGCATCAAAGTCTACGACTACAAAGTCGGCCGGGAATTTGAACTTTCCTACTTTTAGATGACATCTTCGGCGATACCGATCGGTTGGGTAATCGAACGGTCTGCAAGTTTAAGAGTCAAACAAGTAGAAGTGAGCTCAGGAAGAGAAAACTTTTTCCACACGGATAATGGCACGAGATTTATGCTAGCGCCAAGATCGGCCAAGGCTAAGCACTCATTCATTCCGGGAAAATCACACGGTATTAGAAATTTGTCGGGGTCTCCAAGTTTTTCGTGTAACTTGTTGAGGATGACCTCCGAACAATGCTCATTCAAAGGAGTTCTAGCCATTTCACTTAATTTTTCTTTGTTTCCAATTAAGTTCTTAAGAGTTGAGGTAAATTTTGGCATAAGAGTCAAAGCATCCGCTAAGCTAATTTCGAAACTCAAATCTTTAAATATTTTGTAAAATTTCTCAATTTGGTCGTTAGCTTTTCTCGGGCCCTTTCATCATTAGTTCTCGAAGGAATATGGATATTTGTCGGTTTCAAGTTAGGAATCGGATAGCACTATAGCACAAGGGAGAACAACAGCTCAGAATTTTGGTTACTTGAGATTGAACTTGGACAACGAAGGCTTGGACATTCTTGAGTTACTTCGTTATTAGTAGAAGGCCATTGTTGTCCTTTGTCACCTCGGTTTCAGTTCCACTATTTAGGAGGAGAGATAGTAGTAGTAGGACTCGTGGTCTTGATAAGCAAAACATTCGGGTGGGTAATACCTTTAAGTCTACCCTTCGGTTGTAATGTATTATAGGGAGTGTCCTGAACTGAAGTAGAAAAAAAGAGGTTGTATTGGGAATTCACAAACTTTGGAAAAGCATTATAAAAATATTCAATATTCAAAATCATAAATTAATTTTATTTAATAAACCACCATCATTCTATATTCAACACATACAAAATAAAAAATACTAATTAAATTTCTATTCTAATTACTTATCAATAATTATACTTTTTAATAACCATTCTTATCACACAATCCAATTAATAATACAACAAACATTAAAATTAAAATACCCTAAAATCAACAAAAATTAAATATAATCCTTTCTTCCCCATTTTTTTTTTTATTTTTTTTTTTTTTTTTTTTTTAAAAAAAATTTTTTGTTTTTTTTTTTTTTTTTATTTTTTTTTTTTTTTTTTTTTTTCCCCCCCCCCCCCCCCCCCCCCCCCCCCTTAAAATTTTTTGTGTGGGTTGGGGTTTTGAAACATTTTGTGGTGGGGGGGGCCCCCCCCCCCCCCCCCCCCCCCCCCCCCCCCCCCCCCCGGGGGGGGGGGGGTGGGGGGAGGTCGAATTTGTTTAGCAATCCGGTGGGCTCGGTAAACCGGTATTTCCTTGATTGAAATAAGAGATTGCAGCTTGGGAGACGTACTCTTGAATATTGTCACGATAAATGTTGCCATTATTGGCGGGACAATTTCGGTAAGAATGAGCACCACCACAAGTAACACAACTTTCCTCGACCGCTTTTTCCGGGAGCGGGTGAGCTGGTTTAATTTTTTCTTATCGAGAAGTAAAGCTTTCACCATGTCTTTAAGTTCGGCAACATCGAGAGAAATACCGAGGGTAGAAGAGCACGAACTCACTTTTGCAACAACCGGTTTGTTACGTGAATTACGAACTTTAGATTTGCTTTCAATGATTCTTAGGCAATCACGGGGCATTTTATCAAAAATTTACCACCCGCGGCGTACAATTCATCGAATTCTTGGATTCATTAGAATCATAAGCATTATAGATGTAATCCAATTTGATGTAACTCCGAAAATCCATGATGTGGGCATGCCCGAAGAAGATCATTGAATCGGTCCCATGCCTCGTAGAAGGTTTCATCAAATCTTTGTTGAAAATCTCTCTGTGATGTTTCATTCCGAAGATTTGTTTGTTTTGGCAAGGTGGAAGAATTTGTTGCCTATTATTGATGAATTTCGAAACAAGATCATCCCATGTAAGAATCGATCGAGGGGGTTCTTTTTCAAGCCATATCCGGGCTGCACCCTCGAGGGAAAATGGGAAAAGCATAAGCTTTACCGACGTACTCAGGACGTTCGGGAACTTCATCGTAGAAGTGATCTTGTTGAAATAACGGATGTGAGCATGAGGGTCTTCTTTGTCATGTCCGAAAAATTGTTTGTTTTGAACGAGGGTAAGCAAACCGTGCTTAAGCTCAAAGTTGTCCGCGGTAATCTCGGGCACAACGATGGCATCCTCGTAACCCACGGTGGGTGCTTCGAGCAATTGAGCCATAGTACGAGTATCATCCATCGTAACTACGGGAGGAGCTTGATTTTCAATTGGTTCAACAAGATTAAATGGTTCAACAAAAGTCGGGTTGACTTGTTGTTGTTGACGGTTAGAATTACGAGATTGAGAACGAGTGCGCATGCACTAAAATGTAAAAAGAAAATTTATACTAATTTTTTTTTTGGTTTTTTTTTCAACAATGTATTCACAATAAATTTTAATAACGGACAAAGAGATAAGACACTTAAACCAAATAATCAGCTCGCTTCTCGGTAACTCTCTCAAAGAAAAACACACAAAGGAGTTTGTTTAACTTTAAAAGGTGAGCCGTACGTCGCAAGAGACACAAAAGGTAAGTTTTTGATCTTTGGTTCGGGAACTTATTGATGGATAATACTTCAATTGAAAGTATTATATGTTGGTGTTCTTTTACCAACTTGGTGATATTTTTTATTTCTTTTTTTATGGACAATGTTTTTAAATTTTTGATTTTTTATATTATATATACTAAGGAAAGAAAAATCTTTTTGTATATTATTTTTTTTATTAAAATAAACAAAATAACTTCACAAGGAAGGATCTTCAAACACAAATTTTCAAACGGCTTCAACAATCGTAGACAATCCTTCCCGGCAACGGCGCCAAAAACTGATCCCTTCTGAACTACACCTTTTAATAATATATAATATATAAATATAAATATAAGATATACTTATAATATATAATATATAAAGATAAGAGGGTAGGAATCAAAAGATCTCAATTATAGTAATCCGGGAGTATAATTCCCGGGTCGTTATCCCCAACGAGGAATGCAATTGAAAGTTGAGAGTCGTTTTGAGAATCGATGTTTGAATGGGATAAGATTGATATTGGTTTTCTAAAACTACGAGAAAATTAAGGCAAAAACTTAAAAACACTTAAGGGAAGACAATTTTTAGCTAAAAATGCAAAACGGGAATCCAAACGGGACCTAAAAACTCTAAATTATTAAAATTAAGCCTAAAATGATGTTTTTGGTTTTTATAAGACTTAATTGACTAAAAAGCTAAAACAAAGAAAACTAGACTAAAAACGAAGGTGTTTTAAGCTAAAAATCACTAAAAATATGAACGGGAATCAATCCCGTTCTTTAAAAATCAAAATTTTGCAATTTTAACCCTACGAAAGCAAACCTATTTTTCCTAGGTTCTAAATGTTAAAAGAAAATTTTCTAAAAAAGAATTATAATTTTTTGACTTTTTTATAATTTTTTATGAATTAAAAACGATTTAAAGGAAATTAAATGTTTAAAAATACTAAACTATTTATAAAAAAACTGGAAAAATCATGAAAAGTAGCTTGAACAGTAAGGAATCTAGGAAAAATAAGCTTGTGAACACAGCTTATCGGATAAGCAAAGAAATAAGCCAAAACAGCTTATTATACTATAAAGCCTAAAATGTGTATAAAAGATAGATTTTGCAAGTATGAAATAAAAAATACCTCAGGGCACGTTGGTTGAGTGTGTGGTGTGTGTTGTTATAAAAGGTTGAGGAGGGTAGAGGTCCAGGGTTCGAGCCTTGCTCACCCTGGATTTCCCCTCTTCCCTTTTTTTTATTTTTGCAAAAACCTAAAAAGCAAAGTTGTAGATAAGCTGAAAACTATCAATTTTAATAAAAGAAACTATTTTTGAAACTCTCTAAATAAGCTAGAAATTAGCTGTAAAGCTAACAGATTATATAAAACTTCTTTTTGATCTTTTATGAAAACTTAAGCAACTAAGAGGCTAAAATAAGCTATGACCTAGCAAAATAAGCAACTTCTAAACTAACCCTAACCTAATGAGCTAATATGAAAAGAAATAAGCAAATCATAACAAGAAATAAGCTAGAAACTACTTAACTCTTTTTGGCTTTTATTTTAACAAACTAAAGAGAACAAATAAGCTAAAATAAGCTAAGACCTAATCAAATTAAGCTAAACTAACCTATACTAATCTAATAAGCAAATATGAATACGAATTAAGCTAAGATAATAAGCAAAAAGCTAAAAGAAAGAAATAAGCACTTTAGTGCAAACTGTTAACCAAACAGCCCCTTAAGGCACCTTTGAGCTTATTTCTCAATAAGCTAAAGGATCCTTATGGACTTTTGGCTTATTACACTAAGAAGTATACCTAGAAAACTACTTAAAACAACTTTTAAAAAGCATTTTGAAAATCAATTAAGCAAAGAAAAAGCTATAAGAAAAAGGTTGTTTACTAAAT
>BQNB010049342.1:11583-34013 GCA_026074375.1 Tanacetum coccineum
GGAGAAAGGAAACCACCCACAGAGTTACTGAGATTGATCTCTACTACCTTTATTGTATCTACACTCCCGATGTTGCTTGTAACATTCCTTATTGGCTTTACAAATATCTAATGGCAGCGAGGGACAAGAATTTGATTTACGGGGGTATGTTGGTTACTAAGATTACTATGTCGTTTGGGTTGTTGACTAATGAGTTTAGGAATGCATTAAGTATTAAGCCTCCTCCTCATGTGTTCAAGAAGAATTCATTGATTGTGATGGGCGTTATCATAGAACTACAAAATAGGATGTATGCTTGGCCCGCTATACGAGCAATGGAGGAGGAAGAAGATGAGGATGATGATGAGGGTGATTAGGCAGCTGGAAGAGGCGCGGGTCATGAAGAGGTTGGAGGTTCCACTGCCATGTACCGCAACATGAGCCAAGATGATTGGCAAGTTCGCCAAACGCGTTGGATGGATCAGCAAGATAAGCAATGGGGAAGGCTCAACACTTGGATGGGGCAGCAAGATGAACGAGCCAACTGGATGTATGACCACACCATCCGCCAATTCTAATACATGTCCACCCGTGATAACCTGGATCCCCACCTCCAGATTGACCCATTCCCCGGACGTGAGGCTGACTACCCTCCTTATGGCTATACCGGCCACATTCCCCCTGGCTATGAGTACCGATTTGGCCCTGCTCCTGGTGGTTCTGAGTAATTATGCTTGTACTCTTTATTATCCCTTGATGTTTTAAAACAATTATGGATTGTAATAGCTTAGGATTCGAATATTTGAACTACTATTTCTATGTTTATTTGAACTCGTTATCGTTTAATATTAGAAGTGTCTTGTGTTTTAATTCTATATTGTTTGTTTTATTATGTTTGAATTATTTTGTAATCATGCTTTGTTTGTTTGTAACTTCATCTTATTTGCAATCAAAGGTATTTTGCAACAAAATAAGTGTAGGGGAAATATCCGTTTTTAAGAACCCAAATTCAAACATTTAAAATAAATTATTTAGATTAATTCGCGTTAGTTTCGAGTCATATGATTGTAATGACTAACTCCAGGTTTTTATGTAGTGCTTTCTTCAGTTTTGACTTATAAAAATTGCATGCAGGAAATTTCTCATAAAAAAACAAAAAAGAAATTTTCACAGACGCTGGAGACGGCGTCAGGATTTATCCTGATGACGTCTGACGACGTCGCGTCTACAGCTATGTAAAAATTCAAAAAATTTCAAGTATTTCTGTAAAATAAAATGTACAATATTTAAAATTTGTAATTCTTTTGTAAACCTGCATAAACCTATAATTATATCATTACTCTCATCCTATCTTTACTGCTTTCATAGAGTCGAAACCCTAAACTCTTGTTGTATATGTATCTATCCCACCGATTTTTTGCTTGGTGTAGTTTTCTTTGTCTTTGATTACAGGTTATATTTGACGAGTAGAAGCTTGGAAGTTCTTAGGAAGTTTCATTGGATAAATTCTTGGAGGACGATTTAACCAGTTATCGCATGTTTCTTCTCCATTATTGAGCAAACCAGGGGAGTACTAATTTCTTTTACTTGTTTTCTTTTCCTTTTATTCGTTTTTACGGGTACTTTTATAGAACATTAGGGACAATGTTCAACTTAAGTGTAGGGGAAAAATAAGCCTTAGAAACTATTCCTTTATTTTCTATTTGCTTGTTCCTTAAAATGATGAGTAATATATCGAAACATAGCATAAAAGGGCAATTTTGACCCAAATTTAAATTTTTTTATGACACATACTGACGAAAACCGAGTATTAACAGCGTCTCATGGATAAGAATGCGTATGACTAGCAAAAAAACCCTCAAAATTCCACCTAAAAAAATGTGAGATTCGCCTTTAAATCAATAGGAATTTGGGTATCCATTATTGATACCCAAGATAGTTTATACCTTTAGCTTGTTCGAGTCAAGGTTTGAATGCAGACATATGTGTCTATTCCATCGTTACGAATGTGTATATATGATCTAGATCGCCTTTTCTGGAACATTGGTATCAGAATTAAATTATATGAGTGTACCGGTAGTATATTAAATTCTAGAACTTGTTTTTGTGATGTATCCCGAGACCGCATAGTAAGTATTAGGATTTGCTAGATAAGAGGCACTAGGATTAACCCATGTTTTAAACTTGTAATTGTTATGATGGTCACACCGATCATGTAACTATCCTACACCCTTGTCATGCACTTATCTTTAGTGCAGGATACCCCTAGTACAACCCTCTGAGCCTATCCTTTTTCATGGTTCTCGTAATTTTCTGGTTAAGATGGACTATTAATGAAGAGCATTGTCACCCTTAAACTAATCGTTACACCCAAATCGCCTTAGCCTACCTTGTATGTACTCGTTTTAGTACATTATTGTGTTTAACCCAAGTTAATTATTTGAGTATACGGTTTCTAAGTCCTTATCCTTGTAAATATAGTTTTGGGACGATTATGATTCATGGTAGTATTCATCTTATGAAAAATTGGAGAAGTAACCTATTACCCCCAATAGAGCTCAATAAGCTCCATGTTATCTTGATCCATCTCAATTCGGGTCATAAAATAATTTGCTTGTAAAGTATGTAAAAGCTCAAGTGTAGGGGTGCATCTATAAGCTTCATGTGACATAGTATGTTATTCGAAAAAAAATAGAAAAACATAAAAGAAAAAGAAAGAGATTGATGTAGAGTTGTGTAGAGTTTGTATATCTTCGTCCGAGTCTTGGCTTAGCAACCAAACCAACGTGTATTTGTATAAATAATTAGCTAACCCTTTCACTCCAAATTTACCTAAAGCCACCCAAATGTATCCCATCCGTTTCCGTTTCCATTATATGCTATCTTACACCTATACCCCACAACCCTTTAAAAGACCTCTTTAACAGTAATGAATAATGCCTGCGCCCAGCGGTGGAGGTTTGATCCTTTACCAAGCCTACGGTAATTTATATGCTATGACAGGTAATGAGTGTTGATTTTCTGTTTTCCCATTATGTTATAATTTATTATACACCCGAGAGAAAGAGAGAATCCCCAAATACTTATGTGAGGTGCAAGTATATACTTTCCATGTTTTTAATTACGAGGTCTAGAAGGTTGTGTTATAAAATACTTTGAAGAGTAGGTTAAATGACCCTCATATTGCTATTGTCTAGGTAGAAAAGCCCATTTGCTTGAGGACAAGCAAATCCCAAGTGTAGGGGTATTTGATGAGGTGTTATTTTATACACTATTTCAGGGTCATTTAACCCCTTAAATTATGCAAATATGCCCAGATTATGTGCTTAATCGTTTGTTTTCAGGTTTTTAGCACTTGGATGACATTTGGATGAAATACACGTGACTTGGGCTCATTTGGAGAAGAAACGGACGAGATTACGGACCTGCACCAAATCCTTGAAGAAGTATTGCTTACAGAGCGTGGAGACGGCGTCGCAAGCATAAAGCACACGTCGTGATCTATTCAGTGACGGTGTTTGGATATTGGCAACGGCGTTACAACGTAGCCGACTTAAACTGGATCTAGAACCATCTACATGGCGACGGCGTCAGAAGCATCAAGCGACGCTGTCGCGTCGATATGCCTATATATACAAAACCGTTTTTAGGGTTTTCGTGTGTAACTTTTGGGATAACTTTGTATAACTTAGGGAGACGAACCCTAGTCCTTGTTGCAGCTCTATAGGTCATTTTTAGGGCCTCAAAACCCTATTGTACTACCTTGGATCCATGTTTAACTTTCAAGTAGTTATTTATCATTAATCATTCAAATCATGATCTAGTGTTGTGTGATTGAGTTATATTCTTAACTAATTTATAACTGCGAGGGCTATACCCTATTATTATTGCTTATGATTGCATGAAATTCGGATTGTAGATCCTTTTATAGTTGCTTCTTGTTGATGAATGTGCGCGTTAGGCCTTTGAGAACCAGCTTTTGTCTATATCGCTGTTGACACATCTTGAGAAACGCGAGTGCGTAGAAAGGATACCATAGGGTAACAGTCTTCATACCACCTTGGCCCTTATGTGGTTGATCACTCTTAAGGTATTTCAAACGCATTTAATATACTTTTAGGGGTCTTGTAATAGTCCTCATACTACCTTACTTGTGATTTGCCTTATTGGAATATTAAATAGACGACAGATTCGTGTAATTCGTTCATAACTTAGGAAATACTTACACATTGCATCACAAGTGTGACAAGGCAACAAGATTAGGAGAAACAATCTTATAAGTAATGCTTGATTAAGTGAATACATTCAATTATCATAAAGTTATCACCAGTAGATTAGTTTATCAATTAGTTTAGTTAATAGTTTATCAAACCAACCTCTCAAACCATAGATTTACCTGCTTTCTGTAAAATATAACAAAACAAATATATCTTCCTGTCAAACCCCTTAGAATTCTGTTAAACGTGATCAACCTTCTCCAACCTAGTCCGCTAGAGAACGTTAACAAACACCGAGTTCTTGCCTTTACTATTCAACGGTCTAGGTACTCTGCAATGAGAGTGAAAAAACTTAGTCGTAGAAGTCCTACGACGACCGCATCAAAAAGATTCAATTCATAAGAAGATTTTTATCTTGAATGCGAAGATGACCAACCTGCAAAAACAAAAACCAACATATGCATACACAAAATAAAAAAACACAATTTCATACGGGTTTTGAGAAAAGGAGACGTACCTTTTTTCTTTAATATGATAAGCATGACTATCTATTTATGCATAGTGTAAAATTAGGTTAAACGTATTCAACTTGTAATTATCTATTAAGAAAAGATTGCTGTGTTTTTTTAGATTCAAATCTTTTCTAAATAATGTAAAATTATCAAAATATTTTCTAAATTAAAAGATATCAACATGGTTTTTTAGAAGATATTATCATACTATTGAATAATAAAACACAAATCGTAGCTTGACTCACTTGGTAATCCTGATACGAAATTAAGTTTAGGTCATAGGTTCAAACCTTCCGATGCCTAATATTTTTTAATTAAATTCAAAATTCCATGTCATCGTTGAGGTGGCGTAAGTCACTTTATACATATTTTTTAAACTCATAATTGGCCTATATATTATATATATATATTTATATATATATATAATATATATATATATTATATATTTATATTTAAAGGCCAATGTCGACACAAACAAGAAACCACAGACTAACATTTTTTACTTTATTTCCTCCCTCTCCTCAATAGGCCACGCTACAACATCTACACCCATAAGAAATTCAAACCGTGTTCTTGATTTTGATCTAATTCAGCATCAAAGTGTGTTATCCAAGGCTTTCTAAGGTGTCTCCAAAGGTTTAATTCGTCAAATTTCAAGGTTAATCAAGAATTAAGATGTTAGGGTTCATAATTAAATTAGGGTTTTTGCAAGACTTGGGTTAAAAATTGTGCATGTTGTTGATTTAGAAGATTTTGGGTTGTTTGGGTTGCTTGTGGTGTTCGAACCAGCCAAAGGTCCAAGGGGGATCCATCTTTAATTTTTATCTTGCATTCTATTTGATTTGTATGATTTGATGGACATTTCCTTATTTATATATATTATTTATATTATTATATATATATATTTATATAATATATTTTTATATAGACACACACACACACACACACACACTACACCACCACATAATATATATTATGATATTATATTATATATATATATACTATATTTATATTTATATTTATATATTTTTTTTTTTTTTGATATATATTAATTTATCATTTATTAGCCCTATATATATATATATGTATATGATTATGTGTCAGGTTAGTGTTTTTGCAAGTAAAGATGTTGGTAAAATTGTTAGATGATGGGAATAGGTTAATTTTGATGTGTTTCTGCTGTATTGGTGGAGTTTTGATGGAGTTTCGTGGTGTGTCGAAAAGTATATTTGCTGTAGAAAATTTGAAGTGCGCGGTTAGGGTTTCAAGAAAAAATTATTTTGCTAAGTTTGGCTTTAAATTATTTTAGTTTTTGTCGAGACGATCGTTTCGGTATATGGATCGTCCTGTAACTCTTAAAAACGAAGATTTTAGAGCCCTCCGAAATTTGGAAAATTTTGTATTTAAAAATCCGTACTATTTTGGTACATATTAATTTCTGCGCAGAACTGAAATGGGTCATTTCAGACACCTTCTAGCCCGTTTCGGCCTTCGGCCGAAACACGAAAGTTGTCCGAAACAATGCTTTTTATTGTAGTCCTTTAGGATTTCGGCTCAACAGTGCATAAAAGTGGTGTTTTTGATCAAATTATAGGTCTGCGTTTTTATTAATAAATGACATCACTATTTTTATAATTAGTTGCTGATGCAGTTTTCGAGTAGCGTTTAGGGCCTTTTCTGGTTCGAACCGGCCTTCGGGTAAAACATAAAAGTTGCTCTTTGGGACGTTTTACAGAAAAACTCTGAAGATTTTGGTTTGAAAAATGAAAGATGATAGGAAATCGTTGGGGTCGAAGTTAGTGATTTGTCATTTTGAAAAAATGCAAGTGCTTGCTGATTTTTGGTAAAAATTAAGTTTTTGAGCGTTTTTGAGTTCGTTTGAGCTCGTGAAACTTTGACGAATAGTATTTTACAACTAATAAAATGTTACGGTGCGTTTGGCGCATTGCCATTTAAGTCCCTTCCAATCATGAACCGTTAATTGCTAATGTAGTAAGCGTGAGTGTTATGGATAAATCTATCGGGACTGACAATTCCTACCTGGAATTTCTGGTCACAAGTTGGCCATGGTACATTTAACATTTTGAGGAATTTGTAGGCTGTTTTGGCAGATACCCTATAATTTGTTTTGGGGCACTGACAGTTAAGGTTTCGGGGTCATGAGCTTAGTGCAATAATATATGTTTTTCATTTAGACTTGGTGAATTTGTTTCTCTTGTCTACACTACTAAATCTTGTGGTCCACTAAACTGTTTGATTGCAATAACATTACTCGATTTACTTAATCATTATTTTATGATTAAAACCTATGAATTCACTCAACAATTTGTTGACTTTCTAGCTTGTTTTATCTCAGGTTTTCAGGTATATTGCTCGGAGGGAAGCCGCACGGATATGTATTTGGAGACTCCAAGTTTTATACATTTGACAAAACTTAACTCTTTTAAAACAATGCATTTTGTAAAGACTTTCTTTCAATTTAAATTCGATGAAAACATTGTCTAAACTCTAAACTTTATATCATGTTTGAACCTTTGAAATATTTCAAAACTGTTGGGACCTATTCTTAAACTATAATATTTTTATTGTGAAACATTTTGAAATGAAATTTAAAAACGTCTCTTTTTGGAGGTCGTTTTCTGTGACTTGTACCTTGTGCTATGAAGTCTCACCCCCGGTTACCTCTCCGCCGCTTTCAGATTTTGGGGGTGTGACATCGGATGACCTTGTGATCCTTCGAATCCCAAAAGCGATATCCCATCTCATTTGAGCCATAGCCTATGAATGTGCACTTCATAGACTTTGCATCTGGATTATCTCTTGAAACATCTTTCACCTTAACGTAGAAGTCACACCCAAATACCCTCAAGTGTGTGAGACTAACTTCCTTCCCTTGCCATTCCTCTTCTGGAATTCGGAACCCAAAAGGCACGGAGGGTCCGCGATTAATTAAGTAAGCTGCCATATTAACTGAATCTTCCCAGAACATCTTTGGGAGCCCTGCATGAAGCCTCATACTCTTTGCTCTCTCAATCAATGTTCGGTTCATTCTTTCAGCAACACCATTCTCTTGAGGTGTTTCCGGGACTGTTTTCAGCATCCTAATCTCGTTCTCAGCACAATACTCAATGAACTCTCTGCTACTATACTCTTCACCATTATCGGATTTCAAACACTTTACCCGAAGGTTTGTTTTATTTTCCACAGCCGCCTTCCACTTCTTAAAAGTGTTGAATACCTCAGATTTATTTTAAAAAAATAAAACCATACCTTCCTGCTGCTGTCATCGATAAAGGTAACATAGTAGCGTGATCCGCCTAATGATGCAACAGTTGTAGGGCCATAGACATTTGTATGAACTAGGTCGAGCCTCTGTAGTTTCCTTGTATTCCCAAACATTACGAAGCTTACCTTCTTCTGTTTCCCCAATACACATGGCTCACAGAAGCCTACAACAGCCTTTTGTAAATCTGGAATCCTACCCTTCGAAGCTAGAATCTTCATACCCTTCTCACTCATGTGCCCAAGCCTCTGGTGCCACAGTGTTGCGTTTCCCCTACCATCAATAGCTGCATTAATCCCATCGTAAGGTACCTCAACCATATACAGGCTTCCACGTTTATTCCCACGAGCTACCACCAAACTACCTTTAGTAACCTTCCACTGCTGGTCTCCGAAGCCTAGGTGGTAACCTTCCTCATCAAGCTGCCCAAAAGAGATTAACTTTCTCTTTAGGCCTGGAATGTACCTAACATCCTTTAGAGTCCAACTTGTACCAAAAGAAGTTTCAAGGACAACAACTCCAACGCCTGCAATATCTAGAGTCTAATCATTTGCTAAACGAACCTTACCGGAGCGTAGCCTGAACCTTTCTAACTCTTCTTTGCAATAGGTAGCATGGAACGATGCACCAGAATCCATAATACGATCCTCAATCGTATTCTCAACGCAACATACTAATGCGTCATCATAGTCTCTAACTACCATGTGAACCTCCTTATCATTCGAGGCTACCGGCTTCGGACACTGATTTTGAAAGTGCCTCATCTGGTTGCAATTCCAACACGTGATATCCTGCTTGTTCTTGGACTGACATCTCTTCTTTGATTTCGATCTACCTCTGTTCTGCTTCTGCCCTCTGTCTTGCTTTCTGCCCTGCCTTTGTCTTCTGCACTTAATAGAGAGTTCAAATATTCTCCAGATGTCTTCCTACAGATATCTTCCCCAAGAATTAAATCACGAATGTTGTCGAACTTAAGCTTAGTAGTTCCAATTGAACCACTAATTGTTGTAACAGTGTATGACCAGCTCTCGGGAAATGAAGAGAGTAACAATAGAGCTTGTACTTCATCATCGAATTTAATATCAACCGACATCAACCTTGATAGGATTGAATTAAACTTGTTTACATGATCTGCAACGGAGGCTCCTTCCTACATCTTCGTATTAACCAACTGTCGAATAAGAAACACCTTATTTGACGCAATAGGTTTCTCGTACATATTAGACAGAGCCTTAATCAAGCTGTATGTAGCCTTCTCATTGACAACGTTGTAGGCTACGTTCCTCGCCAATGATAGCCTGACAACACCGAGAGCTTGCCTATCTAATAGGGTCCAGTCTTCAGCCTTCATGCCTATAGGTTTGGCTTCTGCCAAAGGCTCGTGAAGCTTCTTCTGATACAGATAGTCTTTGATCTGCATCTTCCAGAACCTGAAATCGTGACCATCAAACTTGTCGATCTTTATCTTACCGACTTCTGCCATTGTTTATCCTAACCTGGCTTTGATACCACTTTGTTAGGGTATATCGCACTTGCACACACCGCTCGAACAAACAAAGAACACAAACAAGGCTTACGGAAAGTAATTTTGGAATGTAATCGACCCAAGATATAACATTGTTTCTATGACTAAGGAAGTCGTAGCAGTCCACGGGGTCAAACTAGAGAGATTTTATTATTGTGGTACGCACAAACACAAGAGATACAATTTACAATTACAATGAGGGGGTATTTATAAGTGTGAAACCTTAATCCTAACTTGATCCCTACGTCGCATCTTAAAGCCCAAGCAAACTACATATGGGCCTAGCCCATCTTCCAGAAGTTTCTGCCCAGTAGGGAGGAAGCCTCTGATCGCCTGTCAAAGCCTTCGCTCGGAGCCTATTTTCGGAGCCTATTTCTTGGAGTCTATGTCAATCTTCTTCTGCTCTACTTAAGAGTAGGATCCCAAGGAGCTTCTGCGTAAGTAGAGTCCTACCTCCGCTACGCTTCGTCAGATCAACATCGGAGCCTTCTGCTCGGAGCCTAGATCATTCTTCACAACTCAACAATGTGATTATCTTTTATTTTTAAAAAATAAATTTACAATAGAAATTGTATTGTTTGCAAATACAAACTAATCTTAAAGATCAGTGTGATCCACAAAATGTTTTTAGAGAAATTGAATTATGTATAAGAAATTTTTTATTTTTTCAAAAAGATAATTTTTTTCACGTCTTATACCACCTATCTCACAATATATCTCATAAATGCCTTCAGCGAGGCTTGAACCCACAACCTTTAGGTTGGTAGAGAACTGTCACACCCCCAAATAGGGTCCCGTCAGAATACTTAACCAGGGACGTGACTTAGTCATGAATATCACTAACACAATGTACAAGAACGACCTTTATGGGTACGTTTGAAAATCACACATGTTACATTAATCAAAATAAACAATCTTACAATAATCCTGAAAGAAATTTTAAAGTTTTGCGGAAGCGTAAATAAAAGTTTGTGAAATGTTAACAAGTATGATAAATTAGAAGTCTTGAAAATGGCAGACACATAGCAGTAAGACTTCAATAAACACCATGAGCAGATATCTGACTAAGCACCTAAGAACTTTGCTTAAAACGTCAACAAAAGTTGGTGAAATCGTAGGTTTAATTGAAATATAAAAGTGTGGACCACAAGTTATAAAACGTATGTGACTACTATAACAAATATAGTATCACATAAAAGAAATGTTTACGTTGCTCTAAGCTTATGAGACCGAAGCTAATACAGTATGCAGCACATAATATCATTCCAAGTAAAGCCTGCCCTAATAGGTGTCCCAAACCAAAGACCACCTAACGAAATTCGACATGAAATGGATCCGTATGATTGGTCCTTCTGATACAAGTAATCGCATGTTACCCGGACGGGGATAATTAGTCCTAATAGATCTATTCACTCACTCGCGCTTACTTAACCAGTACGGTCGGTGAAAAAATTAACGGTTTATGATAATTCAGGAAATATTGGTTTGTAAGCAAACTTAGGCAACACATAAACAGGTAAGGATAACGTAAAACTTTTGTGTCCAGTATTTAAAAGTAAGCAATGTTGTCACCCCAAATTTATAAAACGTGCAAAAAGTAGTAAAAGTGTGGGGCTACAAACTCACAGTAAAGGGTGAAGTAAAGCAGCTGTAATTGAATGATCACACGGTATTGGACAATTATGCCTGGTCACGACCTAGTAAATAATGGTTTGGTTTAGAATAGATATGACGTGAAATCATGATGATGCATAAAAGTTCTTAAGCGTAGTTGTACGATTGATTTGAGAAAAGTTTTAGTAACAATGATTGTGTGGTGGTTGTATTGTTTTTGACTCGATAAAACGTATCACGATACTTAGCATAAGTACATATCGTATATTAGGAAAATAAACAAAAGTAAATAAGTTTCGGAAGTTTATCCGGTAACCCAAAAATAATGAATTAAGACATCCTTGATATGAATGCTTTCACGTTTTTAATTTACGTAATAGGTAATAGAAGTTCTATATTTATAAAAGTTATAAAAATATATTTTTCGTCTTTTAGTTGGGTATTAAAATAATAATATTTATTATTTTGTATTTTGTCATTATTAAGGAAAATACTTAGTGATTTATATAAAAGTAGGTAGTTTAGTTTATGTATCAAGTTTAAGTATAATAAATATTTATTAATTATAAGATAATGTAAATTCGTCCTTTTGTCGGGTTTTTTAGAAAATAAGCTTTACAAATTTTTCAAAGTATAAAGATTTTATAAAAATTTCGGCATGACTCGTTCGTTTATATCTGTTTTTCAAAGTCTTAGACTTTATCCAAAAACCACTTTCAAACTATAATTCACATTTCTCGACTAACGCCAAATCTATATGTTTCATTAAAAACTCATCCCAACAATTTATTTTCCACAATAAGTCTTTATAGTTAAAACGCTTAATATATAAATGTGTTATTTACGTAAATAAGTTATAATATTTATACGCCATCTTATAAGTGTAAAAATAAGCAATATGCCCTTAATGAAATAAGCCGAAACTAGCGTGAACAAAAAAACCGGTTCTTGACCCGGTTCTTCAACCCGACCCTAAAACCGAACCGGTCAACCCCGGTTTTGACCTGAACCGGTTTCGGTTCTTGGCCAAACCGGCGGTTTGGAACCGGTTTAGGGTTTTTGTGATTACACCGGTTCGTCGACCGGTTTTTGGAACCGGCAAACCGAAACCGAACAGGTTAACCGGTTCCAAACCGGTTTTAGATATTATTTTTTTTCAAAATTCAAATCTTGCTTTTATAACGTGGGGGGACCCGTAAAGCAGCGTTTTTCTGACTTTTTGGGTGTAGTGTTTGTTGTTTTGCTCTTTTATTTGATTATAAATGGAGGGGTTGTGTTAGTGTTTCAATCACAACTTACAACTTACAATCCTAAGCAAAAAAAACTCTCCAAAGCAAAATCGAATTTCTTTCAATTAGAAATAGCAAGTCAATCCGCCTCAACTACCCCCGATGCCGATTCATCAAGTACACCGACGGTTGTTCAAATCCTACCAAACAATCGAAACCCCCAGATTTGGAAAGACTTCAACCTTTGCCTAATGTCCGACAACACGAAAAAAGCTCAATGTATTCCTTGCTTTCATTTCTTTTCGAAAGATTCCAACTCGACGTTGAAGAGTCATATCTCGCATCCGCATTGTGAAGCACTAAAGAGGGTTTCGGAATCAGGGCAATCATCTATGTCTTAAGATGGGAGTATTTTCGTGTACAATTCGAATGTTCTTCGTGAACAATTCGCGGGTTTGGTGATTCAACAAGGGTTACCATTCAACCACTTTGATGACGAGCAAACAACGAGGGTGTTTCAGAAACATTTGAAACCAAAATACAATCATGTAAGTCGCACTACTCTCAAACGTAATGCAATAAAATTATGGGTAGCGGCAAAACAAGCAATAATTGATGGTTTTGCTAACTTAAATACTAATGTCAACCTAACAACGGATGTTTGGTCCACTCCTCATGGGGTGCCCGGTTCTTACATATGTGTTACCGCACATTGGATTAAACCCGGTACTTGGCAAATGATGAAGCGGGTCATTGCATTCAAAGACTTTTCGGTTCCCCACACGGGTAGTGCTTTAGCTAGAACATTGAGAAAAACGTTTGTCAATTTTAATTTGGAAAATAAAATTATGTCAATTACATTGGATAATGCTAGCAACAACACATCCGCAATTGGTAAACTAAAATTAAAATCCGAACCACCAATGGATGGTAGGTTTTATCATAGTTGTTGTGTTGCACACATCATTAACTTGGTTGTGCAAGATGGTTTAGCGGTGCCCGCGATTAATGCAATCAAAGAGTCTTTTAAAACAATGATAAAAGATGTTTTTAAATCGAGTGCTAGAAACCATCAACGCTATATTAAAATCTGTTCCAAAGCGGGGAAACCTTGTTTATCACCTAATTGGGACATTCCAATAAGATGGAACTCCACTTATCATATGTTCCTATGTGGTTTAAAACAAAGATCTACTTTGATGTATTTTCATGACCTTTTGGCTAGTAAGGGTAAGTGTCAGCATTTTTCGGCTGAGAATTAGGTTACTATTGAAAGTATAACCCAATTACTTGAAGTGTTTAACAATGCCATGAAAATTTTATCAGGGGTTTACTACCCAACATCTCCATTGGTACTTCAACAGATTTTCTTCATGAGTAACAAATTAACCGAATATGAACTTAATGGGGGTATATTTCCAAGTATGGTTAAACCAATGAAGGAAAAACTTAAGAAGTATTTTCAAAAAATGCCACCAATCATTACTTGTGCTGCCGCTTTAAACCCATGTTTTAATGTAAACGGGGTAGAGTTACTCATCGAGTCGATAAGTACGGATTTGGAGTTTTTTGACGATAGTTATGCAACTAAGGCAAAAAAAATGGTTCAACGACTCTTTGGAAGGTTTGTATAATATTTATTATGCAAAATATGGTAACCCAACAACTGAATCAAGTAGTGGGGCTTCTTCATCGAGGGCGAGTGGCGGGGGGAATCAAATGACCCGCTTGCTAAACTGGTTGCAAAAACATAGAATGAAAAAGGCAAGGAACGATCCTTCATTGTCCTCCGAATATGAGCAATATGTCAATTCGGATTTTGTCACACTTCTTGATAACAGTGCGTTTGCAACTTTTGATCTCTTGGGTTTTTGAAAAGCAAAGGAATCAATGTATCCCGTTCTATCCCGCATGGCCATGGATATAATAAGTGTACAAGCTACTTCGGTAGCTTCTGAATCCGCATTTTCAACAAGTGGGAGGGTGTTGTCAATCCGAAGTACAAGACTCACTCCGGCATCTTTAGAGATGTGTATGTTTTTAAAGGATCACTTGGACGCTCAAGAGCCTAAACAACACAAATTCGGTCTTGAAAACCCCATAGACTTTGAAGAAGAGATCTTCGATGCCGAGGTGCAACAAAATGAAGCCATTCCACTATCCGAAGAAGAAATTGCACTAGATGTTGCTAGCGGCGAAGGCACGATGTCCGGTTCAGGTTCGAGAGGAGAAGAGGTTGATTATGATATGACGAACTATGGCTATGATGATTATGAATAAACCGATTATTATGTTGTATTTTCAATTTCAATTCTGATGTCTTATGTTGTATTTCCTTTCTGATGTATTTCATTTTCGATGTATTAGGTTTTCAATTAAATAAAAGTTGAAGTTTATTCAGTGTATTGCGTATAAAACCACGAAAAATGATAAAAAAAAGAACCGGTCAAAACCGGTTTGACTAGTTAACCGGTAATGAACCGGTTCCAAACCGGTTCAACATTAAACCGCCCACAAATTGGTTCCAAACCGGTTCCGGTTTGAGCCAAACCGGTTCGAACAGGGTCGTTGACCGAAACAAGTTCCAGTTGACTGAAACCGAACCGAAACTGGTTAACCGGTTTGTGCACGTCTAGCCGAAACCCAACGGACCCTTATTGGGCTTTTAGGCCCAATAAGCCTAAACGAAGGACCAAAAATGTAATAAGTCCAAAACTAGTCCAATAAGCAAACGATTTAGCAAATAAGTACATAGCTTATCAAATAAGCTATGAATAAGCTACTCGAATAAGCCATGCAGTGAGCTTATTGCTCACGGTTTGGGCTTGTTGTTGGGCCGAGGCCCACCAAACAAGCATGAGGCTTATTTATTAAGCCCGTTAAGCTCAAAACCTTGCTAGTTATCAAATAATCCATGAAAATAAGCTAAGAAAATAAGACAAAACTTGGATAAGCTTAAAGTTCAAACCTTTATGGTTTTCTTGTTGGTTCGCCACGCATATAAGCTCAAATAAACCATTCTAGCTTATTAATAAGCCAAAATAAGTAATAAGCACTTTTGGAAAATATTTCTTTTTGACAAAGTAACCACAACAACACAACTACATTTTTCTCTTATTCCTTTTTATAAAATTTGACACATAAATACAACCTTTTATGGTTTTATAAATTTTAAAGCTTTGATTTTTAACAAAATACTTGTACAACTAGCTTATTCATATGGTAAGGATCAAGGAAGTACAAGAAAAATATAGAAAAGATGAAGTTACGAAGATGATGGATTAAGAGGTGATTAGAAGCTAACGAACAACCCGAATGATCCTTGAAATACCCCAAATAACTATAGCTTCAAAATCTTGATCAAAGTGGAAAAATATGTGTGTGTGTGTGTGTGTCTTTGGCGTCGAACGAAACAAAAGAGGGAGGAGAGGGAGAGATTTTTTTGTTGTGTGTGTTTTCTAGAGTGAGAAAATGTTTTGAGGTGAATGGATGAATGAAGTGTATGTAAACAATCTACATTACATATAAAGAAAATCAGACACTCTCTCTTCATTTAATGCCTTAAAAAAATTAGGTAATCTAAGTTATAAAGCATAATATAGAATCTTTAAATGCAACTTTTTATCACAAAAAAATTAAGTAATCCAAGTTATAAAGCATAATATACAATCCTTAAATGCAACCTTTCACCACAAAATCAACTATCTAACAAGTAAAATGCACAACATTTACTCCTTCATGCATATGTTACAAGTATAAACAAATTAAGTACACTAATTAATGTTATTTTTAAAACACCCTTAAAATAAAAAATACATATATTAAAGCAAAATGTACAATATTTATTCCTCCACGCATATATGTTACAAGTATAAACTAATTAAATACACTAATTAATGTTACTTTAAAAACACCCCTAAAATAAAAAATACATGTTATTATACACATTGTACAAGCTAATAAAACATACAAAGCTTTAAAAAATTATATGCTAACAAGTTGATGATACATATGGTTTTGAAAATTGAACCGGACCAACGGGTTCAAACAGAGATTTCGTTGAGCCACGTCTTTGGTAGCCAATAAAATCCTGTCGAAAATGAACGATATGACGATAAAAATCAAGGTTAAAACAGGTGAATGGGTCGTAAACTGAGATCTATTTTTTTATTCTCCGGTAATCAGTTCGTTTTTTGTGGCGTTCAATATTTAATTAAAGGTCTCGCCGCTGCAACGCGTGGCGGGTTTCACAAAAAGGCCCAGTATATCGTAAATCAAAAATAGAAATCCTAGAATAGAAAAATATCTAGGGGATGGTTGCAATAAACTTTAGGAGGAATGATGGTGGTTGTGGTGGTGGTTCGTCGCAAAAAGGACAACTAGCGGGGGTTGAAATTTTGATTTTTGATCTTGCATAATAGTAAGCCCTTGGGAACCTTGGATATTTCTTGCATAAAGGAATCCCATGAACCTTGGATATTTCCTTCACACTTATGATATTTTTAAACGACATCGACGGTATGCACAAAAACTGAAAACGCGGGATAACTTAAAATAAATTTCTAAAAATTTAAATATTTAACCAAAACGCAAAAACGCGACATTTACCAAAAGACTCCCTTAATTAGCAAGCCGGAACGCATCCGGTAACGATTCTCATATACGGGTGGGTGAACTCCTCGGTTAAACGATATTACACGCAATTAATAAAAGTCAAATGATTCACGAAAAAATCAACGACGATAAATTAGAAATTTTTACGGGGTATGACAAGAACTCACATACCACTAGACTAAAGGCTTTGAGTTTAAAAAATTTGAGTCTAACCGAATTGGAATGTTAAATAATAAAATTTTAAAAAAGTTGACGCGTATTAGATCAGAAGAAAACAAAATGAAAAATAAAAAAAGATAAATAAATATATTAAAACAATTCAAAATATACTATTATTTAATTTTGATAAATTTACTGATATTTACAAAAGTGCGTCATATTAAAATAAACCTATTAAACATATCTTTTATAATAATAATAATAATATTAAAAAATAATAATAATAACTACTTTTATATAAAATCGTAACAACTAATATATTAAAATAATTTAAAACATATTGTAATGAATTTTAATTAAATAAATAGTATTTATTAAACAACAACAATATAATCATAACAATATTAATAATATTATTAATAATAGCAATTGATTTTTGTTGATAAAACCAGTATGTCTACCCGCGCTTCGCCGCGGGACATTTAGCGGGCGTTGTTGTGGGTTAGCTGTGTGTATCGTTGTTGTTTCGGGTGTCATTGTTACCGGGTTACTTGAGCATATATGCGAATTGGAATCATATTTCATAGCCATTCATGACAGACATTGTAGACAACTCTATGAGAGTAGATTAAGTTTGTCTTTACATACAAAATAAGGGGACCGTTGCTAATTCAATCCCATATTGCATTTTTGCATTCAAGTAAAATTGCGAGACGGTACCATCTGATGAAATGCGTTTTAATCTGTTACGGTTGCTTGTTATTAGGAAATATATCATTGAACTACTTTCTCTGAAAAAATAAATTAATGAAATAAACTATGGTCTACGCTTTGACTAATATACCCGAATCTGAGAAACAACACCAACTCATCTTTAACCTCATGTAGAAACTGCACCATAGATATAAGTGTGGATCTCGCATCACCTTGTTCATACACTCATTAGGTAGTTATGCATTTCGATTACATTCCTATAATTCATATTCCAAAGCAAAGTTAGAACAAATAGTTTGCTTCAAATTATAGTTCCTAAAGAATACAGGCTTAGCACTACTTAGGAGATTACCCTAAGTATTTGTTGCATCCTATTTTCCCTATAAAAAAAGAACAGTAACTCACATCGTGATCATGCTCTGCAATATCATCCATCACACCTTTGAACCATTCAAATGATTCCTGCTCCCTTGTTACGTAAAAAACATACGTTTTTTTATCAACACGTCCGCCGAATTGCTGCAATAGAAATATATATATATATTCTTTCAAGTATATATATGAAATAACTTTTTTTTAATGATTTAGGATGTAAGTATTTGATTACGCATGATAAAGACTTATTGATTTTTTTACTTCACTTTTAAGAAGTAATCAAATACAATATAAATTAAACTTTCAATCAGAAACTACAACTATACAGGCCAAGGGCCACACCTATGATTAGCTACATCGAAGATGTAAGACATTGAGTAGTAACCACCATTAGCATTATGTATGACTCAAACCCAATCCATCTCGTCACATCAAACCAACATATAGACCATCCGGGTCTGAATATCCAATAAGCTCAGATAGATGCTGTTATTTAAAGTTTTGAACGTGCTATGCTTCATGTTGTGTCCACCTACTGATTCTTAATTTTGTTCATCATAAATGCTATATAATATTGCTGGAAACTTGTGTTTGGCATCAATGTTATTGAATGCGCGTTATATTTATATAAGTATCACTTCTTTTTTGTATCTAAGTAGACTCAATCTTATGTATAAAAGTTAGATGAAGATGAATGGCCGTATGAGAAATTTAGTGCTATAATTTTTCTTTCTACAAAAACTTTCTAATTAATTTAAAACTAAGGGTGAAATAGTAGTTGCGCGGGAATATTATGTGACATACCTAGTAGGTTTTTGGCTTTACTTCCAGCAATATGGATAGTGGGAAACGGTTTCTTGTTTTTTCAAGTTCATGATCATCATATCATTGGTGTCAGATGTTCAGAACCGGTGTTGCGTCAGCTTTACTTCCAGCAATACTATAACAAAGTATTGTTATAGTCATTGGTTCTTACTTTTGTATGTACATATAGGCGCGTGTTCTTACATACATGCACTGGATTGATTCCTTCGTCCACTCTGGTTTTCTGGCAAGCTATTGGCAACATGTGTTACAATAGGAAACCGCTACGAATGAGCATAGTATGATACGTCACGAATGGAGTAACTTCATAAAAACACCCAAAGGCAGATTTACCTTGAGTAGCAAAGTTCACACGATGCTGAACCTCCCATCACCAAAGCATTCCTTGTCAATCGGATCTTAGACAGGATCGATGTGGATCGGAGTCCTCTTTTATTCTTAGCTATTATATGAGGCCTGCAATTATAAAGTACTTGTTTAGAAATCACTAATGTAAGTCAGAATAAAAATAAAAACATGAACAAAATACCAAATTTGCTTTCTCATATTAAAGAGATTTTCTCAATGAGAAATGATACAACCACTTGATATTTACAAAACAACATTTACAAAAAGATGTGTCATGTTATGTGATTATTTTCATGCATTTGAGATTGCTAAACTACAACAAATCTAACCATAGCATTTGCATATAGCTTCTCGTTAAAAAAACAAAAACATTTCATATATAACTAAGGTGAGGAGGTTCACTTGCACATTCTCTTAAGTAATCATACATAACCTCTTACATATGCACCTTTATAAAAAGTACAGTTGAATATAATCATGGTAAGGCTCTACAACACCATAACTACTTATGCACCTTTTGTTTACCCATTAAAGTTTAGAGAAATGAGCAGTTGGGAAAATAGAAACCAAATATATCTGTATGGGGTAAAAATCAATATGAAATACATGAGTTTGATGTGGCACTTTCTTGCTAGAATTCCCCCAAGGTAGATGTGGATTACCCTGTCTCCAAAAGTAATAACAAAAGTTATACGGTATCACTATTAGATGCACTTGATTAACTACCAATATCTAGCAGCTTATGTGATTTGCTTGTTTAGTGCTTATGTAATCTGAATCAATCCATTTGACCTATTATCTTTTTGGCCTTTTTTACCTATTAAATGTAATACAAATCAATCCGTTCAAAATTATATCAACTTGGTCCAGTTGCAAAATAAAACGCATCAAAATCACAATTAGTATTCTATAACAAAACAAAACTATATCTTAGTAATATCTAAATGAATTTCAAGCTTCCAAATATTGTCTTTTGTTTTAGCATTTACCAAAGCAAGCATATTCACTATTCGATATAAACTATTAGATGTAGCAAATGGGAAGTATGTAACATAGACATGCACACTCAAACTAACTTATGTAAAAATGCACAATATACTAACCTTAAAATAAAATGTATGTTACAGGTCAAATAGGTAAATAGTTTAGTTTATAGAAAATGCTTCAACATGTAAAACGTCACCTAAAGCGTAACTTTATTTCCTAAAACCTTTTCATTTAGCTACGCACATGAATCGGCGCATACCACTACATGTCAAGTCAGAACCATCAGGGTTCACTGAATTCACACTTGAACTTCCCAAATTCATACTTTTTCGTCTTAAATGTGAGAAATAACTTGTGCTCTTATCTAATGAACTTTAATAGTCCGTATCATGCAGTTGCATACGTTTAGTTTATGCTAATCCATGGTCAAATATTAACAAAAAATTATCATATATATGGAACATCATAAAGTGGGAAACATGTTATCCTATTGGTGAAAACCATCTACAATTAACTTGATTTATAACAGTTTCAATAAGCAACTTCCAAACCTAGATACACTTTATACATTGCATAAAAGCAAATGTTATTATTGCACACGTTCTATCAGCTAATGCACGTAAGTGTCTGTAACCGTGGTTTGGAAATTGTACCTGTTTTTTTGTCAGAAAGTATTCAATTTCTGTTGTTAATTATTGTTGTTCACATAGTAGTTTTTAAGAAAAGTATCCACCTTCTTGAGATACAAAGTGGGAAGGACAATTTTTAGCGGCCTTCTCATTTCTTACGATGTCACACGACCACGTTAAGCGTTTTGAGTTTGCAACAATTGTTGCAGCCACATGAGAACTGACATTTAAATGAAATCTAACTTAAACTAATCCGTACTTCAAAAGCGAGCCAGTCACCTATTTAAAACCAAACCCAACCTTTTTAAACCAAACACAGATTTCCTTAGAAATTTGTCAAATTTAAATTCATACTTGTAATTAACTGAAAACTTGCAGACTAACTCCCATTTAGTTATCGTGTATGAGGCACACGGGGTAATGCAATATATTTCAGCAAACATTACCATCTTTGTACTGTTAGATACTCTAAATTCAAATTACCTCTCTAACATAATGAGAAATAATAAAATCATTGCGAGCCAACCTGTGTATGTCAAGTGGCGCGTCACTTTTAAATGTCTGACACGGCTTCTGAGAAAGTGTTTCATGAGTTGAGTCGGGAAACATACTAGAAAAATTGCAAGTCATCATTAATTAGCAAATTTTTGATTTACTTTATATTATAAATGCATAAGAAAGAAAATTAACAAAGGTGTGTGTTTGGACAGTAAAATATAATGTACCAGTCTTTGTCAAGCAACCGCCTTATTTATGGATAGTTTAGAAGTTCAAGAAGCAGTTTACGCTTTTACTCCAATGTTAGCAGCCTGCCTCACAGAAGTAGTGTCTAATGCAAACCTGCCATGAATGCCACCTTTAACAGAAGTTGATCCATAGTAGGGTTTAACACCAGTCAAAAAATTATCAATATTCTAAACCTCATAATTCGTAACACAATATGAACCAAAAAGCGAACCGCAAAATGTTCTTTTCACAAAATAAAAACATATGTTCTTCTTGCAAAAGAATAAAAAGACTATTGGTGTAGAAGTTTTAACACGCGTAAAAATATATATATAATATAATACTTTAAAAGAGTAATTAAGAAAATTACCAAGTTACCCTCGATAAAATTCACTCTCAAAAATATATATAATATAATATATAATATGTATATTACCGGATAAGTATGATCACCCGGGTCGTTTATCCCAACGACTAGTGAAATTGAAACCTCATTTTAAGTCCGGATTATGATTTGAAATAAGCAAATGGATGATTTGATAATCTAAAGCAACAATTAAAATGGTTAATTAAAAACGATTAATCAATTAAACTAAATCGGGAAGCAATTAAGCAAGCCAACTAAATTTAACTCCTAAAAATGTAAACTAAATTTATAAACCTAAGATAGGACAAAAGACAATTTTAGGAAGAA
>BQNB010049343.1:0-42082 GCA_026074375.1 Tanacetum coccineum
TTAGAATTAAGTCTCTAGGCTAGGTTTAGGATTGATTCTTAAATCAACTTTTATATTTAATTTGGTTGTAAGGGAAGTATTGTATCTTAGGAATCAAGCCTAGATTATTGGATATCTAGTTAGGGTTTTGTAAGCTTTTAAAAGTGAATTTCTTAATGGTCCTAGTCGATCTAAGTGATCCTAGAGGTTAAGTCGAATAACAAGTTCTTAGAAGTAGATTCTAAAAGCGGAATACCATAGGGAGTAGCTCTTCTTTGTGAGTGCTGATCTTAGTACATATCAGTGGAGCTAGATTGTAATACGGTTTATAGTCTACTAAGGATTATACTAGAATAATAGTATAGGTGTTGTGGATTCGCAACTGGACGTACGGATTGTATAAAACCCTCATCCCGAACCAATATATATTGTGGTGTCTCTCTCTTCCTCTATCTACATCTACTTATTGTTTCTTTTCTAAGTAGATCATCACACCACTTTGTTATTTATGACTTAAAGTTTTAGATACTTTGAAGAAGTCAAGATAATCGTATTCACCCCCTCTACGGTTCTACAGTATTGGTACATGCAGCAAGAAGGTACTTTCATGCACATCCGGTGGTGGTCATCACGGACCAACCGATCAAATAAATTTTATCATGGCCGAAAAATGTCATAAGAATGGCAAAAGGGATCGTGGAGCTGGGGAACATGATATCAGCTATATACCAAGTCAGATCTTGGCATACTTTATTATGGAGAAGCCAGAGGAATATTACCTAGTCACGGACATACTTGTGGAAGAAGACATCCCAAAACCATAGACCTTGTTCACTGATGGATCCTCATGCTTAAAAAGGTCCAAAGATGGACTGATTCTCACAAGCCTAGAAGGAACAAAATTCACCTATGCCCTAAGGTTTGAGTTTGAAGCATCTAATAATGAGACTGAATATGAGGCCCTGATAGCCGGGTTACATATACCAGAACAAATGGGGGTAAATAACCTATCAGCAAAGGTCAATTCCCGCCTAGTGGCAAACCAAATCAATGGATCATACATAGCCAAAGAATAAAGCATGATCCAGTAACTGAAAAAAGCTAAGATACTCATCAACAGTTTCAGAAGGTTCTCAACTGAACAAGTTCTGAGGAGAGAGAACAAAAATGCAGACGCGTTAAGCAAGTATACTAGTTTTGCTTATCTGATCAAGAATGTTCTAGTAGAAGTCCTAAAAGACAAGTTAATCAATGAGCAAGAAATCTTTGCCATGGTGGAAGAAGAAGGGTACACCTGGAAGTCCTCGCTATGCGACTACCTCACAGAGGGCACCCTGCCAGCAGAACCAAAGAAGGCAAGAGCCGTAAAAATCAAGTCAAGATAATATGCCGTGATCGGTAGTGTCTTGTATGAAGGTTGTTTTTAGAACCATGGTTGCGACGTGTCAGACCACTCCAAGCAGAATATGCGATAAGACAAATCCATGAAGGATCTTGCAGCATGCACTCCAGACCGTGATCTATAGTAGCAAAATGTTAGATATTAGAAAAAGACTCGGTCACCCCGTGTATTTTACTATTTACTGTTTATTATAGCTCGTAGTTTAATAGTTAATCGTATGATTTTTTGTTTTGAACCGGGTACTAATACCCTGTATTTTGTAAGAACTATAAATACCTCTTCCAACTTTGGAAGAGGTAGCTAGTCATTTATTCATTTTCTATTTTACACACATGTTTCTTTCTCTAGAAAATATCTCTCCATGTGTTTCTCTCTCTAGAAACTAGCCAAATCCAAGAATCATCACCGGGGCTGTGAAATATGATATCCTACAATATATATATATATATATATATATATATATATATATATATATATACACACACACACACACACACTAGTTGCAAAGCCCGCCCAATGGGCAGGCTTGCCTTGTGAGTATCCAAGGAATATATAAAGTAACGATTAATCAATTACGAAAATCATAAAATAATTATAGAGTGAATGAAGAACAAAAACAAATGAATGGTAATTCAATTTGAGGAAATAAAACTTAATAAAATATCTGTCATTACAAAGTATATGCTTTTAGTTCAAATGTGACATAAAGTTTCTTTATACACAATATTGGTCGTTGAATTTGTGTATTTACCATCTCTATCATTACATAGAATCTTCAAACCCTTACTGCTCTTGATCCTTGAGACAACGACATATAGTTTCCCATGAGAGAAAACCGGCATCTGATGGGCGGGCTTGTTTTGTGAATATCATTTACAAAAAATTAAGGTGAATCAATAATAAAAAAAGAAATATTTATTAAATGCATTAAGAACGAAAAGAAATGAATGCCCATTCAATAAAGTATCTGCATGATCAATTATATGTTGTCGATTAAAATTTGCACACATAATGACTTTGTTTCAATTTATCGATTTTAGTAAGATTAAACTAGATCTTTTAAGAATGGGTAAAATAGTACATACAAACACCACATTTAAGAGAATAAATAGGTTGAGTAAATTACCAGAGCTTTGCAAAAATTTATACGTAAACAAACAGAGCTTTGCAGAATTTTATATATCGTCATATGTTAATGCCTTATATGAGGAAGGTGGAAAACTGAATTTCAGCCCGTCTCCAATCTTGGTTAATTGGAGGTACAGATTTTCACCCAACATCTAAAACATGCAAAAAGGCATCACTATTATTTTGAAAAGAGACGAAACGGTAAATAGCAAGACATGCACTCTAAGGATTTAATAGTAACATACCGTCCTTTGTTTTTCAGGTGTGACATTAGCAAGAGCAGAAGCCAATGCTGTAATGGGCATTTATTGTTGCATAGTAGCAACAGCAACATCTCTTGGAAGCATGTCACCCATATCGTATAGGACTGGAAGCATTCATGTTCCCATATTTCCATTTCCCATGTTCCTACCAGGATAACCCCGGCACATCCTTCCTCTTGGAACCATCTAAAGTAACAAACAATCACCAAAAGTTAAACATTTATATTCAGTTGACTCATCAAGGTTCAAATTGCCCATACGTGGCATCAAGAAGCCGAGAAGTAATACATAATACCACTGTTTATGATGCAACCTGTAACATCCGAGAATTTTCGAATTTTTGAATGACTATTTCAATCGTTGACTTTTAGTGTCTGGCTTGACTTATAAGAACGACCACCTAAAGCACGTTTTCACAACTCGGACTCTAAAGCAATTTAATGTAAAACGACATTCCTGGCAACTTTTCAGTTTTGACCGAGACCTGGAAACAGTCAGAAGGTGACTGAAATGCCCTCGCTAAAATTTTGAACACAACGCGTACCGACCCAAAATAATTAAATTTGTATTTAATTATCATAAGTTATTAAATAAAAATATTTAATAAATTAATTATCTTGTTAATCGAAAACGTATGTTAAAAACGCAATTATTAAAGTTAAAATTCGTTTTACGGATAAAGTTTATCGGAAAAATATATAAATGGATAATAAACGTTTTAAATAAATTCTATAAAACGTTTACAAAATTAGTCGAGTGAATACTCATTTTTATCAGAAAAATGATTCGGAAAACAATGGCGAAAGTTTCGAGATTTGAATCGTCCGTTAAGTCTTTCAAATGAGTCCCGAACCAATATATTATAAAAGTTTCCCAATAATTACGCATATGGTCCCTGTGAAATAATTACATAACCCACCCTATACTATTTTAAATTTTCTATTTTATTTTAAAACTTTTATATATATATATAACTTTCATTTCATTTATTTCATTTCATCTCAACTTATACACACACTCAAATATGATCTCTCTCCCTTCTCTCCCAAATAGCCGGCAGCCGGTGACCACCACCACAGCCGCCGGAAAATTTTACCGGCGAGCTTTTTCCGGCCAACACCAAAAATACTCCCCACCTCCGGATCTACCCGATCCCCTATATCACTCGCGGCCACGCGCCACCCACGCTGCCACCACTATCATCTTACACCATCTTCATCTCATCATCATCATCATTTCCTAGCACCGGGGTGCGTTTGGTTTTGTTCTGTGACAACCCGAGTGGGTATGAGTCGAGTCGGGTGTTATAGCACCCGGAGGGTCTTTGCGTTTGTTGTCGTCAGCCACACAAGGGGTGGGGTTTGGTTTCTTATAACAACCGCCAAGGGTGCGTTCGGTTGGTGTTTTCCAGCCAACAAGGGTGCGTCCGGGTTTAAAACCACCACCCAAGGGGCGGTTTGGTTTATAATATTGCACCAAGCGGGTGCGTTTGGTTTGTATCATAACAGCCGGGGGTGTTTGTTTGTTGGTCTGGGTCGGGATGGCTGCGGGGACAGCCGGGTTGCGCCGTTACTATGGGTTTGGGTCTGGGTTGTCGGGTTCTGGTTTGCAAAAACACGGGTGCGTTCTGGTTTGGTTCTCTGAAAACGAAGGGTTGCGTTTGCTGTGGTTTTAACACCCATGGGGTGCGTTTAACAGCCGGGGAATTAGGGAGAGTTTGTGTTTCGATTGGGTTTTTTTAACGAGAACGTAGAGTGCGTTTGGTTAAAACAGAGAGGGGGCTGTTGGGTTTGGCTGCGAAAACAGCCGGGGTGCGTCGGGTTTGTGGGATAACACCGAAAAAGGGTGAGTTTGGTTAACACAAAAATATATTAATTGTTTCATATATTTGATTAATGAATTTATATGTGATGAAACATGTTGAAACTTGCGCGGTCTAGTATAATATGTCATAAATATTAAAACGGGACTGATATTAATGTATAAACGATACTAGATATAGTTTAGACGAGAATTGAACTAAAAACGGACTTTGGCGCGTTTTTGTAACGAATAATTAAGAGCAGAAAATGTAACATGAGATTCGGGATTCGAGATTTGGAAAAGATAGATTTTGGTTTACAAAATATAACAAATTATATTTTGACGGACGTTTTGATATAAAACGGGACTTTTAACTCCCAATAACGAAGAAACTGGAACGAAATCGAAATATACACTTTAGTAGAAAATAAGTTAATTTTAATATATATTAAATCTGACAGATTATTAATTAAACGATTTGAGCACTTTCGAGTCCGTTTATGCATTCCGAGCGAAACACGAAAGTTGTTAGTAATGACAGTTTTTACTTTGCCCCGAGGATTGTCTGCTTTTAAAAGTTAAGATACTAGGGGTCAAAAACTAAATGGTCGGTTAACTTATATTTATTTCAATTATTAGTTTTTAGATCATTATTCGGTTCTAACAGGTAGGTCGTAAAAATAGTAACTTTCTTAAATATTAGAGATATAGTTATATTGGACGGAAAATTGTATATATACATAAAATATACTTAAGGGTTAAGGTTTAAGACGCGCCAAAGTGGTTTCTCATCACATGTATATAGTATTGTATACATATAAAAATATGTATGATTCTTGGACCTCTGAGGGGTAACGATGTACGCATCGTTGTTCGGATTTAATACGTTGTTATTTTAAATAGAACGACATAATTATAGGTCTGTGGTCGAGATCGTTGCAGATTAGTTTTTTGTTGATTTAATTGGATTAATTGATCGTGGTCTTTAATCAATGTGAGTTCATAGCCTCGCTTTTCAATCTTTTGAATGTTTTATAACCCGCGAGGGGGATACATGCTTGTCTACAAATTCTTATACTTACTCAGGTTATCTTATAACAATGTGATTGTTTTAAGGGATTTTGTGAGTTTATAGCTCCCCACGTTTTACTGGTTTTACATATATTTTTGGGGTGAGAACATGCTTGTTTGCAAATGCATTTACATGATTGATTACAAATTGGTTTACATACTCATTTACATAGCTCGCTATGGGATACATTATTTGACTTCATTTTTGGTCACAAATACATACTTTACATTTGAAATGATTTTCGGATTACGATTTGATTGGCGCCTGCGGGGCCAACAATCATTACTGCCCGGGTATTCTTGGAGGGAATACCCATGATGGGAATACATTATTTGTATCACTGCCCAAATTGGGTACATACAAGTCTACGTCACAGCGTCATGAACTGTAAATCACTTGGAGGGTGAGCGCGAATGTTATGAAATAGATCTATTCGGGTGTGGATCCCTGTTCGGGTGATTAAGCTATCGCCGGTAACGAACATTATAGCGTGATGTCCACGCGAATGATATAAAATAGATCTATTCGGGATTGACAACCCCCGTTCGGGTGACTAGCTATCACTGGGAACGAACGTTATAACATGTCGGATTATAACGTTGGGGAGACTTTTAGCCCCCCCTCCCCGGACAATTACATACTTGGAACTTTTGTTCATTAAATTAAACACATGCATTCTTTATAAAATCTTTCGGGATAGTTTAGTACTTTTGGTAAATAAAATGGGTCAGGAATATTTTATAAAACATTTTAAATGGTACTGTGATGACACAGTGGATAAAAATACATTCAGTTATTAAAACTTATTTCATATGTAAACTAATCTATGACTCACCACTTTATGTTGACCTTTTAAGCAATGTTTTTTCATGGTGACATTAGATGCTTGGATTAATTTGATGTGCATTGGGTCTTTACATTAAAATTTTTCATGGTGATGCATTATGGACCAAACTATTATTTTGATTTCAGAAAAACTGATCACAACGAGAATTGTTTTACAACGGAACATTGAGGTCGTTCTCTTGTATCTAGCGCTGTGTATTATGAAGTAGCACCCCATGTGGTATTCCGCTGCGTTGTAAATATTTTTGGGGGTGTTACAGATTGGTATCAGAGCACTGGTTATAGAGAACTAGGTTGCATATTTTACCCTAGACTATAACCGTTTTCACAAATATTGCATCACATCAACGTTATTTCAAAGGTGCATACCGCTACTTGGCTTTATGTGCTACTTACATTATTATGTTCGTTTAAGTGCTTACGTGACATACATATACATATATATAATATATATGCTTGCATTCTTTTCGCGTATATCGTACGCTTATTTATATAAGAGTTATTTATATAAATACCAGAGCGTTTCTTAGACATTGTTTGCACAATGGTCTCGTTCTACTCGTCAGACATTGTGTGTTGCGAAATGGTCTCACTTCGTTATCAGACATTGTAAGTTAAACAATGGTCTCTAAGAATATTATTTTCTTATAACTTTGATATAACTATCGTATTCACGAAGGCCGTTATAATTCTGTTTACATGGATTATGTATGAATCTAATGTTACAAGTCCTTGTATAGCGGGACTTGTAATAGGGGATTGATATGGTAATTCGCTATGTTGATTCGTTCATAGAGACTTTTTACCTTATTTACTCTAACGGTAACATTCATTAATTATGTGAACTCTATGTTGATCTCGCCTGGCCAGTTTTTATCCTAAGGCTTCCAAAGACGAGTTTTATACTCACTCGTCCCCATACTCATTAGAAGCACATGCATCGTCTTTCAACCACCTCGAAGTTTTATGAGAGTACGGTATTGCCACCGGAACATTATTAAGTAGGATGATTTATAATTTATGTTTATTTGAAAGGATTGGGACGCCTCTTCAGTTAAATAAATAAATTATAAATCTCAGAACCATATGTTTATTATTTCTTATCTACATTTTATTTTTGGGACGCTTCTTTATGTAAAGAAGAAATTATAAATGAGTGGGCTTAATGGTATCCGATATGACACGAGTATGAACCTGAAATCGATAATCATCAGAATCCGTTAAAAGGGTCTAGAGACACAATCGTGTCTTGCTACTCAGCGTAAATCTTAAGGCCTCACTTGGAACTACCTTATCTCATTTTTAAGTTATTACTGTTGCTATTGCAAATCCTTGCAATCGTGAACTGTCTGTGGAGCTAACAGACTGAGTACAACATCCCATCACCGTTTGTTATAATTTTCAATGGTTGGATATTGTTCGGGTCCCGGAGCACTGGTCCCAGCTGGTTCAACTTTTAGTCCACTAGGTAATACACTCCCACAACTTAAGCGAGATAAACACCTTATCGACGAAACAGATAGTTGGACTATTCATTTAGGGCCACTAGTAGGGAAGACTTGTCGCGATAACATCCTAGTTATGCAAGTAAGTTGATACTTACATACATAATCAGTTGATGTGAATCATCGAACATTACAGATAGTAGAAACGAGACTCCGTCCTCGGACATTTAGAAACTTATACAAACATACTCTCGCGGGACCTACACCTTCTTTTTGAGGTTTTACCTATAATGAGGACTTTTTCCTATACCGCGGTTATACTAGTCGTAAGATTTGTAATGATATATTTTGAGATACCCATTTTGATGGATTAAATATTCTGGACAAACCTAGCCAAAATTTTTGGTAGATTGAGAAGTGTAGAAACACCGAATATTGCTGAATAAAGTTATCAGCGTCATGTTCAACTGGCTTAGTAAATCCTAAGTCTTTTTCTTAGTCACATTAAACGGATAACACGAATTTAATCTCGGGAGAGCGATTTCTTTTAAGGGGGTTGGTCAACCAATCTGCTGACATCAGGGCATATTTTCACGAAACTTTAGATAACTATTTTACCTTTGACTTTTCGGGTCTGGCTTGACTTATAAGAACGATCATCTAAATCACGTTTTCACAACTCGGACTCAAAAGCAATTTAATGTAAAACGACATTCCTGGCAACTTTTCAGTTTTGTCGAGGATCCTGGGGGGGAAAACAGTCTCAGAAGGTGACTTGAAATTGCCTCGCTTAAATTTTGAAACAACGGTACGACCCAAAATAATTAAATTTGTATTTAATTATCATAAGTTATTAAATAAAAATATTTAATAAATTAATTATCTTGTTAATCGAAAACGTATGTTAAAAAACGCAATTATTAAAGTTAAAATTCGTTTTACGGATAAAGTTTATCAAAAAAATATATAATGAATAATAAATGTTTTTAAATAATTTACTATAACAAACGTTACAATAAATTAGTCGAGTGATTACTATCTATTTTCTTATCACGAAATGGATTCGGACAAAACAATGGCGGAAAGTTTCTTCAGATTTGAATCGTCCGTTTTAAAGTCATTCAAACGAGTCCCGAACCGGCTTTTTATTAAAAACTATATTAAACATTTACAAATTAGACCCTAGTTATTAAAACTTGTCATTTACTTTTACTATATATATAAAATTTATATATCTTTTTTTCATTTTTACATATAAACTCACACACACTCTCTCATAACTCTCTCTTCTCCCTCCCAAATATCCGACAGCCGGCGACCACCACCACAGCCGCCCGAGAAAAGTGTTTCTGGCTGAGCTTTTCGGCCAACACCAATAAATCCTCCCCATCTCCCGATCCTATCTTGGATCCCCACCATCACTCTACCTCACTCGCGACCTCCACACAGCCACTCGCTCACCACCGCCATCCCGCTGACCACCACCCTCTTCACTACACAATCTTGCATCATCTATCATCATCATTTACTAGCACCGAGGGTGCGTTGGTTTGTGGTGACAACCCCGAGAGGGTGCGACGGTTGGTGTTTTTATTATAACACCCGGAGGGAGCGTTTGTTGGTCGACAGACACAAAGGAATTGGGGTGTGTTTTTGGTTATTATAACAACCACCAAGGGTGCGTTCTTAGGTATGGGTTTTCCAGCCAAAACAAGGGTGGTACACAGGCGTTTAAAAATCACCACCCAAGGGGCGGGTTTGGTTTCTAATATTGCACCAAGCGGGTGCGTTTGGTTTGTATCATAACAGCCGGGGGTGTTTGTTTGTTGGTCTGGGTCGGGATGGCTGCGGGGACAGCCGGGTTGACAGCCGCCGCCATGGGTTTGGGTTGGGTTGTCGGGTTTGGTTTGCAACAACAAGGGTGCGTTCAGGTTGGTCTCCTGATGAATACGCAGATGGTCGTGCGTTTGCTGTGGGTTTAACACCCAAGGGGTGCGTTTGACAGCCGGGGGGAAATAGGGTGAGTTTGGTTTCGTGGGTTATTTAACAGCCGTAGAGTGCGTTTGGTAAAACAGCCGAGGGGCTGTTGGGTTTGCACTTTGCATCGGGAAAACAGCCGGGCGTTTTGCGTCGGGTTATCGTGATAACACCGAAAAAGGGTGAGTTTGGTTAACACAAAAATATATTAATTGTTTCATATATTTGATTAATGAATTTATATGTGATGAAACATGTTGAAACTTGCGCGGTCTAGTATAATATGTCATAAATATTAAAACGGGACTGATATTAATGTATAAACGATACTAAAAACGGACTTTGGCGCGTTTTTGTAACGAATAATTAAGAGCAGAAAATGTAACATGAGATTCGGGATTCGAGATTTGGAAAAGATAGATTTTGGTTTACAAAATATAACAAATTATATTTTGACGGACGTTTTGATATAAAACGGGACTTTTAACTCCCAATAACGAAGAAACTGGAACGAAATCGAAATATACACTTTAGTAGAAAATAAGTTAATTTTAATATATATTAAATCTGGCAGATTATTAATTAAACGATTTGAGCACTTTCGAGTCCGTTTCAGCCTTCCGGCGAAACACGAAAGTTGTTCGTAATGACATTTTACTTTGCCGCGAGGATTGTCTGCTTTAAAAGTTAAGATATAGCGGGTCAAAAACTAAAGGTCGGTTAATATATTATTTCAATTAATAGTTTTAAGATCATTATTCGGTTCTAAAAACGGAAGGTCTAAAAATAGTAACTTTCTTTAAATATTAGAGATAAGTTATATTGGACGGAAAATAGTATATATACATAAAATATACTAAGGGTTAAGGTTTAAAGACGCGCAAGTGGATTTCTCATCACATGTATATATGTATGTATACATATAAAAATATGTATGATTTTGTGGTAACGATGTACGCATCGTTGATCGTATTTAATACGTGTATTATAATAGAACGACATAATTATAGGTCGTGGTCGAGATCGTTGCAGATTCAGTTGTGATTTAATTGGATTAATTGATCGTGGTCTTTAATCAATGTGAGTTCATAGCCTCGCTTTTCAATCTTTTGAATGTTTTATAACCCGCGAGGGGGATACATGCTTGTCTACAAATTCTTATACTTACTCACGGTCTCATCTTATAACAATGTGATTGTTTTAAAGGATTTTGTGAGTTTATAGCCTCCCCATGTTTTACTGGTTTTACATATATTTTTGGGGTTGAGAACTGTTGTTTGCAAATGCTTTTTACATGATTGATTACAAAATGGTTTAATACTCATTTACATAAGCTCGCTATGGGATTACATTATTGACTTCATTTTTGGTCACCCCCCCCCCCCCCAAATACATACTCTACTTTTGAAATGATTTCGGATTATTACGATTTGAGATTCGAGTGTCTGCGGGTCTCAACACTCATTACTGCCCGGGGTTATTCTTGGAGGACTATACCCATGATGGGAATACATTACTTAGTATCACATGACCAACATTGGGTACATACAAGTCTACGTCCACAGCGTATGAATTGTAAATCACTTGGAGGCGTGAGCAGCTGAAATGTTATGAATTAGATCTATTCGGGTGTGGTCCTGTTTCGGGTGATTAGCTTATCCACCCTTTCCGGTACTCTGAACATTATAGCGGTGTCACACGCGGAATGATATAAAATAGATCTATTCGGGATTGACAACCCCCGTTCGGGTGACTAGCTATCACTGGGAACGAACGTTATAACATGTCGGATTATAACGTTGGGACTATAGGGCCCCCCGACAAATACATACTTGGAACATTTTGTTCATTAAATTAACCATGCATTCTTTATAAAATCTTTGGGATAAGATTAGTACTTTTGGTGAAATAAAATGGGTCGTGCATATTTTATAAACATTTTACATGGTACTGTGATGACACAGTGGATAAATACATTCAGTTGAAACTTACATTCATATTTAAACTAATCTATGAACTCACCAACTTTAATGTTGACACTTTTAAGCATGTTTTTCTCAGGTGAATTAGATGCTTGGATTATTTGATGTGCATTGGAGTCTTTACATTCAAGTTTTTCATGGTGATGCAATTATGGGACAAACTATTATTTTGATTTCAGAAAATCAACGAGATTGTTTTACAAACGACACATTTAGAGGTCGTTCTCTTGTATCTAGCGCTGTGTATTATGAAGTAGCACCCCATGTGGTATTCCGCTGCGTTGTTGTATTTTTGGGGGTGTTACACGATGACTACACAAATAAATAATAAACATTTTTAAATATATTTTATATAAACATTTATAAAATACTAGTTATGTAAATACTCACTTTTCGTGGAAGAATTATTTTGAACGCAACGGCGTAATTTTCGTGTCTTGAATCAGCCGTTAACTAGCCTAAACGAGTCCCAAACCATTATTTTACAAAAGATTACACTTTTGGTTCATGTGGAAATATTTACACCATTAACCCTCATCTATTTGGCATTAGACACTTTTCTTTTAAACTTTCTAGTATAAATATATAAACAATTAGGGTTTCATTCATTTTGACAACTGTAACCTAGCCCCCAACTCACTCTCCTCATTTTCCGGCCAACCTTCGGCCACCGTCGCAACCACCAGACCGCCACCTCCACGACTGCCTCACCATCATGCCACCCTTGTCACCACCTTTATCCACATCACCACCTTCATCCTTGTCGGCCTCTACTACAGTCGCACCACCTCCACCATCTTCGCCCGACACCATCATCACCAACATCGTCACCTCCACCTCCGCATCTCACCACATCATCAACACCATCACCACATCACCCCCATCACCATCACATCCACCACCGACACCATCCCCACTACCACGGCAGCAGCCGTCGACCACCTCACCGAAACCACCATCACCTTCACTCCTCATTTCTGAGTTTGGATGGTTAAATATTTTGTAAAAACTAATAACTAGCTTTGTGTGGTTGTGTTGTTCTAGCTAGTTTTATTTTGTTTGATTTAGTTTTATTTTTTTATGGTTCTTTTGTTTCGGCTGATATACACGCCCAAAGGGGTGTTTGTTTTTAGGTTTAACAGCCCGAAAAGGGTGTTTGTTTCTGGGTTTTACAACCTACATAAGGTGCGTTTGGATCTGCATTTAACAACAGCCAAATGGGGTGTTTGGTTCGCAGTTTAACAGCTTATATGGGTGTTTGGTTCGCTGTACAACAGCCCTAATAAGGGTGTGTTTGGTACAGCAGCCCCAATAAGGGGTGTGTTTGGTTTTGCTTATCTTTGCTATCTATTTGGTCTCGTCTAGATATAAATTGAAACACGCGGATATTGCAACATAGATTGATTAAAGTGGAAGACATTGAGTTTTGTAAAAATGAGAAACGTCGAATAAACGAATAGGTCATGTCGAAATTTCTATAAATTCCTATACTTAGTATTTTTCACTTAAAACTTCTATTATCTTGGAAACCCGATAAAAAGGATTAAGTTAAAGTCTTAAGATTTATTAAATTGTAATTATACAATGACCCGGTAAATAAACGAAAACTATACTTTTACAAATGAGACAACTATTTGAGCTAAAACCCATCAAGAAAAAATGAAATACTAACTTATAATATACTATTTTAAAATGTGCGTTAGTTTTATGCAAGAACTCTTTATTAATTTAGTTAGGTGATTTCCGAAAACGTGTCAAATTATTTTGTTTCAATTATTTTTTCTCACGTTCATTATATAATACTTGGAAAGTATTATATTCTTTGACTATTTTTATTTTTCTCGTCTTCCTTTTTCTTATATATAATACTCGCCACGTATTATACATTTTTATTGTCTTTCATATGTAATATATACAGAATATATTACATACTTTGCTTTTACCTTTCGGTTTATTTTATTTAACCAACCACTAAACTCGTACGACTTGAAATCCAAATCAACGTGTCGCGTTGACGTAATCATTCATCGAAAAACCCAAATTCATCATCCTAATCTAGTGGAGTATAACCGTTAAAATAAATCGCAGCTTCTTGGTCGAGCCATTCCATTTTCCGTTTGTGTTGTGCTTATTATTTGCATTTCTACTAATTGTTCTGCAACATCGAGGTGAGTTCATAGCCAGTGAGAGAGAGATAGAGAGGAGAGAGATAGATGAGAGAGATTTATACTTTTGGGGTGAGAACATGCTCGTTTAAAAACTTATTTACATAATCTTTTACAATCTCTTTTACATACTTGATTTTGTAACTTGGTTACACACTCGTTTACATACACATTGTCAAAACTATTTACATACTCATTGCAAACTCGGTTACATAATTGATATCACACTTTGTTTTACTTATGGAGGCAATTACTTAAAGCCTTTCTTTTGTAAATACGTTGGTTACTTTTACTATGGACATAGTTACTTTACGTTACCTTTTCCTGACTTTATTATCATTCATACTCGTTGTCTTTTGAAAACCTAATTACGCTTCCGCAAATGTTTAATTTCTTTTGAATCTTGTAAAACTTATCTATTTTTAAATAATGCATTGAGTTATGACTTTCAAAACGTCCATTAGTGGTCGTTCTCTCGTGCTTTGTGTGATGTATATTATGACATCACGCCCTCGGACACGTATTCCGTCTAGGCCCCGTCTAGGGGTGTGACAGATTGTAATTCAGAGCCAAGGTTATAGAGAACCAGGTAGCATATTAGGTCTGGTCTATAACCAGTATGTGATTCTTACATGCTTTTATGTGTGCCTTATACGTGCTTTTGCTATGGCATATACGTGAGTACCATTTTGCCTTGAGCATGCTATGTTATGGGTTTATCTCTGCCCTGCGTTTATCATTCCCTACATTTATGTTGCATTGCGTTTATTTTTTTCTTTGAGCTCTATTTTGCTATGAGCTTACGTTTGTCTTGTATTTATCTTTCTCCGCGGTTACGTTGTCCTTACGTATATTTCCCCACTTGTTTATATAGAAGTTGTCTATATAAATACTAAATTCTTTTCAAATACATTGTGAGTGACACAATGGTCTCATTTATTCTAAAACATCGTGAGTACTACGATGGTCTTTAAAACTTTTCACGACTTTACATTATATCGTTTTGCATAACTTTGAAATTCGTTACAGTCTGCCGACCCCACTGGTTATTCTACTATTCGACTTTAGAAGTATATGCTTTGAACACCCTTTTTTTTTTTTTCGTCCCATATGTGAAACACTAGTCATCTCGTTACGTCTCAATTTCTCTTACTTCTCGTAACTCCTAGGAGCATGCCAATTAATTCTTACACAACTTTAACCCATCACCTCATAACATCCTATTTTTAGAAACACGACTTTTGAAATTCGACTTATTTAATATTCTTTACTCCGTTCGATTTTGAATAAAATACCGACAACAAGACAAGGAATGAGTTCCACGAGGATCGAGTGTATTGTAACCTAACGAATTGCTAATGCTATCGAAGCTAATATTGTCTATTAGGAAAGAATCCACATGGCTCGCGACTAAATGGATTAGGTCGTACGTTAGGAAACCAAGGTGGTAAGGAATGCCAACAACAAAATAAATGACAAAAGGCCGTGAGAGCTTACATTGCTAAACCAAATTACAAGAATGGATATGTAGCAAAAATTTCCCTTCTACAACAAACGTAAGTTGCACCACACTGGACCATGCACTGTGAAGTGCAATAACAACAAGAGTGTTGGCCATGTGAGTAGAAATTGTAGGACACCCGTTTTGATAATCACTTAGAGGCCGCAGTGGAAAATTAGAAATCTGAACCGTGCGAACCGTATTTGGGAGGTAAAAGCTCGCAGGACTCTAACGCCGTCAAATATAATGCTAATGCTTAAGGAGAGATTTTCCTACCTTGTCTGGTGAAACCTAAGTATACTTAGACTGTAATCTCTAAGAGTTTTGCACTAGTACTTTCCTGTGAATTTCGTATATTGTATGGATTTTCCTAAATTCTTTGTTCAATTTGTGTCATGACGATTTTGTCAGTTACACTTCAATTCTCTTGTAAATGTATGTAAGCTACTCCTTGAGTCTGTTACCGTCTTACAACCCATTTCACTATTATTATATAAACCGTTTTACTGTTATAAACTAACTGGATGGTATTCTATGAACTATATTAGTGTCGTCTTATAAACATAGTTGTTGTCGCGTTATAAACTATTTTACCACCAGTATAAAAACCATTTGCTGATAGCTTCTTGTTTATTTTAACACCTTATAAACTATTTTGATGTCGTTCTATAAACCGTTTTGTCAACATTTTATAATTATCCTACTATTACCTCATAACTCATCTGACTATCAATTAATGAACTAACTCGTTTCCATCTTATAACCTATTTTACGGTTAATTATAAACTCTTTTGCTACCCTATTATAAATTACTTTGCAGTCATCTTACAAACTATTTCGTTGTCACCTCATGAATTATTTCGTTGTCATTTATAAATTATTTTGCTGTCAATTTATGAACTATGTCGTCATCATCTTATGAACTACTTCGTGTCTTTTATAAACCATTATGTTGCCACTTTATAAACTGTTGGGTTGTCAACTCGTAAGCCATTTGTTACCATTACATTATAAACCGTCATGTAACTTTCTCGTAAACTATTTTGTTATCACCACATAAAACATTTCTCGTTATCTTACAAAATATCTTGTGTCGTTATATAAACTACCTTGTTTTCATTACCACGAACTGTTTTGCCACCTGATTCGAACCCAAACGCATACGTAGGTATATATAAGGATATAATCAATAATAGTATAAGATAAGTATTCCAAAAGGCTTCTAGAATATTACTTTTATCCAAAGTAAAATTCAAAACCTTCCCGAGTCGTATCCCGGCGAGGTGTGAATTAAAAAATCGGTTAAGTTCGTGATTGCGTGATTTGAATGGTTTAAGAGATTTTTATTTTGATTTCTAATTCTACTAATGAAAACGCTTAAAACATGTAAAGACAAGTAAACAATAAAAGCATTTAAAGCATTTAAGAAATTAAACGCGAAAACGTTAACGGAAATCTAAAAAACGCGACTTAATACTTAAACTATTAAAATTTAACCTTAGAACTATTTTTTTATTTTTTATAAATCCTAAATGACTAAAAATAATTTTAGAAAAAAGAATTATATTTTTTTGACTTTTATTTTATTTATTATGAATTAAAAACAGTTTTAATCTAAATTAAATATTAAAAAATGTAAACTGATCATTAAAATTCTAGAAAAATTATGAAAAGTACTATGAACTAATCTAAACTTAAAAAAAATAAAACGGCAAAATAAGCTGAAACAAATAAGCAGTTATAAGGCAAATAAGCAAATAAGCTTAAAACCTAAAAACGCCTATAACAATTAAATGGCACAAAGAAAGAAATAAAAAAGACCCCAGGGCAGTTGGTTAAGTGTTGTGTGTGTGAGGTGTTGGTGTTATAAAGGAGAGGTCACAGGTTCGACCCCTATGACCTTTCTTTTATAAAAAACATTTTAAAAAATTTTTCTTTTGAAAAAGCTTCTAACCACTAAAATAAGCACTTTTAACAAAATGACTTTTTGCTGAAAACCACTAATAAGCTAGGAAAGGCTAGAATAAAGAGACAAAAAGCTTAACTACTAAAGGACTTTTAAAAGCCAAACTGTTTTAACACTTTTTAGACTAAATAAGCAAGTGAGAAAAGCCAATAAGCCAAAACAGTTTAACCTCTATACTTAATAAGCACTTGGAACTAAGGAATAAGCAAACCCTTAAGCTGATAAGCTCTTAGAAGCTAAATTTAAAGAGGACTTAAACAAACAGACCTAAAATAAAATAACAAACTTTGAGCTAATTCTTAGGCCAAATAAGCACATGAAAGAAGTTGCAAACTGAAAATAGATGAAGTTTAGCTTCCAAATAACACATAAAAACAAGATTTAAGAAAATTAGCTTAGAAATAAGCTAGAAAAAGAAGACTTAAAAACTGACAAACTAAAACAATTTTTGGCTTTTTGGTTTTAGAAGGAAAAATAAGACTAATGCAGACCTAGATTTAAGCTAGTAAATGATGACAAGATATGAAAATAAGTTCAAACAGATTAAGCTCAATATCCAAAGAGCTTAAATTCTCAAAATCAGACCTTAAAACAAGCTATAACTAAGCTAGATTTTCTTTTGAAATCTGGACTTTGAACCTTTAAAAGTGAAACTTATGACAGATAAAAATCAGTAGACAATTGCACACTATAACTTGAACCTTTATTCTAACTGCATGATGGACTGAAACTAGCATAAATAACTACACCAATAACTCATACTTCTAAGTCTAAAGATCTAATGATTCCAATAGTTTTAATAAGCTAAGCTACCACAGATTTAAACTATATCTAGCTTAAACCTTAAACCTGATTTTAAAACCTTAAGAACTTTTATAAAGTGACTTTTAAGCTTAATTTGAGTATTTCAAATTTGCCTTAAGGACCAAAAGGCTAACAAGCAGCTTTAACACAAGTTAAACCTGCTTGTGCCAAACACTCCTTAAAGTTTATAAAATCCATTTTAAGCTTAAGGCAGTTGTATAAAAGCTTTGAAAGTTTATACAGATTAAGATATTAGTTTGTGAAGAACTTTTAAGCAATTTCTAACCACAATAAAGCTCTAATTAATAAGTTGAAACAATAACCATATTTTTTGGATTTTTGGACAGATTTAATCAAACTAAAGAAGATCTTAAAAACAAAATAATATAAGCTACAAGCTAAATGTTTTAAGCTAATAAAAGACAGATTAAGCTCAAATAAGCAGATTTAAGCAACAATAAGCAGAATGATAAGCTAAACATAAAAATAAGCTAAAAATTGAAATAGAGATGTACCTTGATTCCAGCTAAACATTAATCAAATATTGCTCTTAAGAGCTTATTCTACAAGTTCTAGCTTGTTTAAAACAAGCTGGTATTGTATATAAGCCCATCCATAATTGGCTTATCATCCATATGAGAAGCTGAGGTAATTTGTGGGTGGAATTAAGGTGAAATACTGACTCAGTTAAGCTTTAAGGGCTTAACTGAGTACAAGCTAGCACTTTCTCCTTTGATATTTTCACTATTGAGAGACTTTTCTTATAACGCGTTTATATCAACCACAAAACTTGTAATGATATTTTTCTAAAATACTCATTTAGATGGATTATATATCCTGGTCAAACTCAGCCAAAATGTATGTATATTAAGAGGTGTCAAAACGTCAAATTTTGCTAAATAGAGTTATTAACGTCATGTCTATAACTGGTTTATTAAACTCTAAATCTTTTCTTGGTCACACTATCGGTTAACAAAAATCGAATCCCGGGACGGGATTCCTTTTAAGGGGTAGGTAATGTCACAACCCGAATTTTTATGTAGAATTTTAAATTACTATTTTACCCTTTGACTTTTTGGTTCCGACTTGACTTTTTGAGTTTTGACATTTTACGGTCACATAAAAACGATTACCGCGTAGCCGGTAAATTTTTGAAACGTATTTAAATAATAAATCATAATTACGATTATTATCGCTCATTTGCAAATTTATTTTTCTAACTTATTTGACTTGAAAACGAGAAGATATGTTTAATACCTAATTGGGTTATCAAAAATGACCCGTTAAATACTCTTTTCCACGACTCGAACTCGAAATCAATTTGATTAAACCGACATTCCAGACACTTTCCCAGTTTTTACCCCGAGACTGAAAACCAACAGAAAAAGGCTAAAATAGCTCGCAAAATTTTGAAAAACAACGCGTACCGACAAAGAAAATAATTAAAATTATATTTAATTATCACTTTTTATTAAATAAAAATATTTAATAAATTATTTTACATCTGAATCAAAACGTTTGTTTAAAAACGCGATGCTCAAATAAAAGTTTTATTTTTACGAACAAAGCTTACCCGTGAAACCCAAATAAATAATAATGATTTTAAATGAGTTTTATAAAAACATTCATAAATATAGTCAAGTAAATATTCATTTTTATGGGAAAAATCATTTGGAAATCAATGACGCAAGTTTCGTTTTTTAATTCAATCGTTAACTAGCCTAAACGACCCCCGAACCAATATTTAACAAAAGATTACATTTTTAGTCCCTCTAGTAATATTTACATGATACCCCCTTGACTATTCCACACATGCTACTTTGTTTATGTAACTTTTCCACTATGTATATATATACCTAGTTAACTAGGGTTTTCTCATTTTGGTGTCTAACCCTAACACACACACTAAGATTTCCTGCGCCGCTCCACTATTCCGACCAACCACCGGCCGCCGCATCTCACCTCCGACCACCTGCACCCTCACGCCACTAACAAACACCACACCACCATTTTTAACATCACCCTCGCACCACCTTCATCACCTCCGGCCAGCCGCCGCTGCCATCCGACAGCCACTCGTCAACCACCATGCGCCGCCATATCATCATCACCTCCCATCCATCTCTACCCCACCAACATCGCAACCATCATCATCTCCTCCCCACCACGTTCACCACCTCCTCTTTACTGGCCCCATCCACCGTCACACAGCCACCAATGGCTGTCCATCTTCGCAACAGCCAACTGAAACCCCACCACCACCACCTTTGATGGTATCCGACTATATATTTTTGTGTGTATTATGTTTTAAGTTATTTATTTTTTATTAAATTTAAAAGGTGTTGTTTGTAGTGTTGTTACCAGCCCGGTAAGGTGTTTGTTTCCGCGTTTAATAGCCTACTTAGGGCGTTTGGATCTTTGTAACGCAGCCATAAGGGTGCGTTTGGTTTTGAGATTAGCAGCAGATTATGAGCGTTTGGTTTATGCAGTAAGGGAGTGTTTGGTTTTGCGTTTAACAACAGTTAGGGTGCGTTTGGTTCGCTGTCCAGCAACCCTTAAGGGTGCGTTTGGTACAACAGCTCCAACGGGAGCGTTTGGTTTGCTGAATTACCAGCCCACAAGGGGGCGTTTGGTTGTTGTTTACCAGCCTTTAAGGGGCGTTGGATTTGTGAAAAACTGCCCCTTAAAGGGGTGTTTAGGTTTAGCATTTTGTGTGTTTGGTTTATACTTAAATTGTTTTTATTTGTATTGTCTAATTTTGAAGATTATATGAAACATGGTATTATTGCAACACGGATTGATTGAAATAGGGAAAACGTCGAGTTTAGTGAAAATGGGAAACGTTTTTTAAACGCAAGGTCAGCCAGAAATTTCTAAAAATTGTTATACTATTAAATTTTCATTAAAGTATTTATATTCTATTTTAGAACCCGATAAATGGACAAAGTTATATAAGTTTTCTAAGATTTTTAAAAATGTACTTATAACCACTAACGACGACAACAAACGAAAACTATACTCTTACGAACATACAAACTAAATTTACTTAAAAATCGTAACGTACATACTAAATTAATAAAATATTATTTTATAATTCCCAACCTATAAACCTTTTGAAAAGTCTTTATAAAGCTCATTTATCAAATTCGGAACTTTAAAAATGTATTTACTTTACAAAAAAACTTTTTATTAATTTAAATTGTGTACCTTTTGAAAAAGTGTCGAATTATATTATTACCATTATTTTAATCACGTTTCTTATATAATCCTTGTAAAGTATTATATATTGCGACTTATTCTTTTGGTTGTTTGTCTTTATTATGTAATTCGCCATATGAATTATATAATTGTTCATTTTTCATATGTAATATATATGGGGAATATATTACGTACTTTGCGTGTGTTTTTCGATTTATTTTATTTAACCAACCACCAAACTCATCCAACTCGAAATCCAAATCCCTTATCAACGTGTCGCGTTGATCCATCGGAAAACCAAATTCATCATCCTAAACTAGTTGGACATAACCGTTAAGTTAAACTGCAACTTCTTGGTCGAGCCGATTCGTCTTTCGTTTGTGTTGTGCATATTATTTGCATATCTGCCAATTGTTCTGCAACGTCAAGGTGAGTTCATAGCCCCACGTTTTACTTGTTTTATATTTACCTTATTACTTTTGGGGTGAGAAACATGCTTGTTTACAAACTCGATTACTTCACTGAATTTCAAACTCGTATACGTTGATTACAAACTTGTTACATGATTGATATCACACTCGTTTTTACTTATGGATATAAGTACTTTAAGCTTTTACAAAAACGTTGGTTGTTTTTACTGGACACAAGTACTTGCGTGAGATATCCCTGTTTACGTGTTGCCTAAGTTAAGCGTTTAGACCACTACTGCCCGAACTATCATGAATTGTCAATCTCTTGACTGGAGGACCGGTCGAGGGAGCGCGAGTTGAGATAAATAATCTATTAGACTAATTATCCCAATCCAGGTGATACGCTCAATACCCACGGGGCGCCCGATAAACGGATATAATGTCATGTCGAACTGGTTATGTTTCTTTGTCGGACCACCTGAAAGGGTCAAACAAATACTTATAGCAATGTACATGCTATCTTTCGCAATTAGCTTCAGTGTCATGAGCTTAGCGCAACGTAAATACCCACCCCATTTTATGTGAAGTTATATCTCCTATAACTGTCACATACGTTTTGAAGTCTTGTGGTCCATACTACTTTGGTGTACGTTTCTGTTCTAAACACTTTTTGCATAATACAGTGATTGAAGCAGTGTTTTACTAAACGTTTTGGATACTCGTAAATGTTTTGCTTATAGCTAAAATACAAATCAATTTTTGGCGCCGCTGCCGGGGAGGTGTGTGCGATTATCATGTTTACGTTTGAAGATTAGTGTTTGAAGACCCTTCCTCGTGAAGTTATCGCTTTCAATTGTGAATATTTTCTTCTATTATCAAGTAATCAAAAAAATACCAAAAAAATTGAAAAACCAACAAAAACGACCGTTGTGTCACTTGTGAAATCGGCTCACCTTTAGATTACAAACTATAAGAGAGGTATAAGGAGGGTCGATCCTACGAACTTCAACCCGAAAGGAGAAGGTTTTTAAAACGCTTCGCGCTTACCCGCTCCTCCGCTTCTTTGTGCGTTTTCTAAAGAGCTACCGTGCACCTTTGATTTATCGGTCCCAAAAATATTTTCTCTTGTTTAAAATACATAAAAAATTCAAAAATATTCTTCTTAATCTCAATTTGTTTAATTCTTATGTCGTCATTCACCCCCACGATGTTGTTTTAAGTGTGGAGCCCATTTTGGTGGTCTACATTGTCGACAATGTACTTGTGATCGGTGTAGAAGAAAGTTTATGGATGAAGTTTGTTCTTTATGTTGTGGTAAAGATGGAAAATTATTCGATAATTGTCCAAACCCAACTCATTTCAAAGATTTTTACAAAATACTTCAACAACCCCAAACTCACTCTGCTGAGTCATTCAATGACAATCCTAACTTTGGTTATACACCTCAAGAACCATTTATCTTTAATCAGGACCCCAGTGAAAATTTTTCACAAAGTCCTCCACAAATCGACCAACGTTATTGTTACGGGTGTGGAGATCCTTTAGACGATTTATTTTGTCAACGGTGTACTTGTGAGTCATGTGAGAACGATACTCATTATGGTTACGATTATCCACCTCAAGTTCCGTTTGTCTACGACCAGGACCTATGTTTCAATCAAAACTTTGATAATAATTTTCCACAAACTTTACAAAGTTTTCCACAACAATTTCCTTGTTGTGAAAACTGCGGGGGTCCTCATGAGAATTTTTAGTGTCAACCGATGAACCAGAATTTCTACGAACCTAATCTTTGTTATAATTCTATTTCTTCTGGTTTTGACCAATTCCGACCCCCGCAGTTTCTCGTCATTCATCAACCTCCTCAAGAAATGAGTATCCATGATATGGAGGATCTGAAGCAGCAACATTTAGATGAAATGAAAAGTTTGATTAATATTAAGGATTATCGTAATGAGAAGATTGATATTGAGATGAAGATTAATGAGCTTAAGGAAAATTTCAATGGAATGAGTATTGAAATTAATAAAAAGAAAAAGCTGCAGCAACTAGAGCAGGTGGCTAATCTTAGTACTTATCCTTCACAACATTTCAATTCTTTTTGTTACGACGATGATGATGATGATGATGACGAGGAGTTTTCTATCCCTATGAGTGAAATTTATAAGAGTTCCCTTACTGCAATCACACCCAACTCACCGATTACAGACTCTCTCTTAATGAAGGATGAACATCTTAACACTATTTCAAAAACAGAATCGGACGAAGAAAATGAGTCTAGTGTTAAGGACCTTAACCTAACCCCAAGTGAGTCCAAGGATTTATCCGAGGATTTATCCGATATTGAAAGTGAGTGTGATATGCCCGTTTGTGATAATTTTACGACTTTTTCTAATCCTCTCTTTGATTCTAACGACGATTCTACCTCTAGTAATGACGAGTCATTTTCTAATGAGGACGTTTCGAAGGAAAATTTCAAAATTTATTTGAACCCTCTTTTTGATGAAGAAATCATTTCTACTAAGATAGATCCACATCACTTTAATGCAGAGTCTGATCTTATAGAATCTTTGCTTAATCGAGATACTTCAATAATTTCTTCTCCTAAGTTTGATTCTCTTCTCGAGGAGTTCTCCGGTGAACTCGCTCATATCGATTTGATTTCTACAGAAATTGATGAAGTCGACTTTGATCCAGAGGAAGAAATTCGTCTTGTTGAGAAATTGTTGTATGATAATTCATCTCCTCGACCTCCGGAAGAATTTGATTCTGAAAATTCTGATGCTGTAATCGAATCTTTCTCTCCATCTCCTATCCCCGTTGAGGGTAGTGACTCTCTTATGGAGGAGATTGATATTTTTCTTGCTCCGGATGACTCAATACCACCGGGTATTGAAAATGACGACTATGACTCAGAAAGGGATATTCTTGAAGAATTGCTTAACAATGATTCCCTTTCATTGCCTAAAAATGAGTCATTTCACTTTGATCGTTATTATGATCCATCATCTCCTCGTCCTCCTGCGAAACCACCGGATGATGATGGAATTTACTTTGATGTTGAGCCCGATACGGGAATTTTGACTGTAAAAGTGGTGGATGATATTTTTGAACATTATGTTTTTAAGCCTAGAATTTTAATCACCCAACCCACCCTTTCTCCTCATCTCTTATCTCATCGGGGCTTTAAAGCTTTCCAGATCATTTATGATTTTTCTAACATCCCGATGATGATTTATGGAGGGGACAATCCTATCTTGGATGTTCCATTTCTCCATTTCTATCCTCCTTGACCAGCTCAAGTATGGGAGATCGAGTCAGGCCCAAGACTCGGTTAACAAAAAGAAGCGTTTCGTGGGTGGCAACCCATGTTTATCCTAATAGTAGTATTAATAAATAAGTGTGTTGTGAGGAGGTTCGTGATATGTGTGAAAACACATATCTTTTTTATATCAAAATAGGCCCATAAAAGACAAAAGTGTGCTTAAAATGCTTGTTTATTGTTTGTTTTGTCTATTGTGATTGTGTAGGTACGGATATTGCAAAAATCTCAAGAAAATGGTCAAAACCGGACAAACACGGACACGGGAAAGGAAAGAGAATACAAGAGCCAGGAGAATGCTATCAAAGGTCAACCAAAGTCAACACACAAAATGACAAAACCCAAATTCCCTAAATCATTCCCTCAAAGAAAACCAAATTGCAAAAATAGTCCCTAAACCCTAACGGTGTTAACTCTTTAATTTATAAAGACCTAACACCCGTTAACCCTTATAACAACACGAAGCCTAAGCCCAACACCCAAATACCCGGCCCAAAACCTTTTGTATAAGCCCAAAGTCAAACCATTTTTACTCGGGTTAAAGAAAAGTCAAACATACCCCCCTTTTATATAAGTTTTTACGCGGGAAAAAATGTTACTACTATTCACCTTCTCCTTCAATTTACCTCAAGCTTAAAACAAAGGGCAAATGCAAATTGACTACGTGGCCATGTAATTTAAGTGATAAAGGACACCCTGGCAGAGTTTAACATCACCAAGCGCTCTCATTGGTTAAACCCCACACAAAGGAATGACGCGTTGGAATGAAGAAGGCACACGGGGAAATGGAAATTTGCACTAAAAGACTTGAAAAAGAAGCACAATGGCTCTGACACACGGAATGCCACGTTGGCAATCCGTGTGCTCACCAAAGTGATCCAACGGCTCAAATTATGACTCAATGATTGGAATTTATTCAAGTGCTAAGATCAAAACAAGGAGAGCGGGGCAAGAGGCCTAGAACCTTCATTCTCAGGATATAAATAGCCCTCACATTCACACACACGAGATATCTAGCTTTGTTTAGCTTTTAAAATTTTAGCTTATCTAGTTTTTTTTAGCTTTTAAACTTTAGCTTTTGTAATTTTCAAACTCAGTTATTGTAATTCATTTTCAAAAGGTTGTAATCAATTTTCAAGTTAATGAAATTTAGTGTTCTTTTATTCAATCTGTCATAAGCCTCAGTAATATTCAAAAATGAAGTCAGTCACTTTTTTCAAAAGTCAATAAGCTCTTGGAGTATCTAGGCTTCAATGGAGATATTATATAAGCTGTCTTAATTTCTATAAACCAATTAATATCAGGTCTGATACCTTTTGCGTTTGGTTTTGAGCTTTTGGATGATGAACTAGCCATGGATGAGTTCATAAGGACTTTTACTAGCTTATCATTGATAAGCTAGAGCTTGTAGACAGCTCTTGAGCATTTTAGCCTTTGTTTAGCTAAGGCTTCTGTAAGTTTCCTTTTAAATTCAAGTCTCTTAGCTTAATAAGTTGCATTTGCTTATTTTCTGCTTATCTCTTGCTTAATTGTGCTTAAATCTGTCTTATTGTGCCTATTAAGTTTGTTTGATCATTTGTTTTCCAGTTATATAGCTTAGAACTTAGTTTTAATATTTTTTTATCTCTAATCTGTCAAAAAGAAAAAAAATATAAGTATAGTTATTAGATCTTCAATTCTGGCTTAATTGTTTGTTGAAATAGGTTCATTAGATTTGTTATAAGCTATTTGTTATCTGGTATTTAGGATTTAAGCTCTTAATTTCATTTTCATAAGCTAATATGGTTTTGAGTCTAGTTAAAGGGGTGTTTGGCATAACAGTTTAAGCCAAGGTAAAACTGTTTGTGGCCATTTGGTTTGTGTTATCTGTTTTTTTTACTTAATCCAAGCTTGTTAGGATAGTTTAAATAAGTTAGATTAGTTTTAAATTAGTTTTCATAAGTTAGATTTTTAATAAGCTCAAATCAGTTAAGGTTCTTTGTGATTTTAAGCTTAAATCAAATCCAGTAAGTGATAATGCTTAATCTATTCTTAGTTAGTATTCTTAAGAGTATATTAACTAGTTACTAGGTCTGCACTTAAATGGTTTAAAGTTTTGGTCATAAACTTGCATACTGCACCAGGTTAGATAAAAGGAAAAGTGTTGTTTTCTTGATCAATAATCAGAGGGTATATTTAGTAGTTAGGATTAGATTTTTGTGTTTACATATAGGTTTAGGCTCATAGTTTAAAGATTTCAATTTGCTTTTTGAAGTTAAGTCCAATAGCATATCTGTTTTTAGCTTTTAAATAAGCACTTTGTCTTTTCAATTTCAAAAACTCGGTATGATCTAAGCCTTAGGTCTGTTTTCAAAGTGCTTTTGTAATAAGCAATTGAGTTTCAAACCTTGTTTCAAAAGTTGATTTTGAAAGCTTATTAGTTGTAGTATAAGCTTGCATAAGCTATTTCCCTACAAGGATCCAAGAGCTTATTGAAAAATAAGCTCAAAGATCCCTGTAGGGACTGTTTGGATCTCAGGATTTATCAAGTGCTTATTTCAGTTTTTATAGCTTATTTTCTTAAACTTTTGCTTAATTTGTTCTTAAAAAAACTTATTAGGTTAGTTTAAATTAGTTCTTAGCTTATTAAGTCAGCTTATTGCTTAATTTAGTTTTTTTCATTAAAACCAAAAACACCAAGTCAATAGCATGTAGCTTTTTCTTAGTACTTTTTAGTTGCTTAATTAGATTTCAAAATGTGTTTTGCTTATTGTTTTAAGTAGATTTTTAGCTGTACTTTAAGAAAGTGTTAAGCTCTTAGCTGTAAGGATCCATTTTAGTGCTTAAAATTAAGCTCTAAGTAGCCCTTTGGGACTGTTTAGTTTAAAAGTTTTCATAAGAGCTTATTGTGTTTTTCAGCTTATTGTTTTTGGTTTTATGCTTGTTTCTGACTTAGGTTAGCTTATTAGGTTAGGTTTAGTGTAAGAGTAGCTTATTAAGTCTTAGGTTAGCTTATTTCATGACTTCAAGCTCTTAAGTTCTATATAAAAGCTAAAAAAAGAAGTTTTACATTTTCCTGTCTTTTCAGCTATTTTCTAGCTTATTTAGGGCTTTTCATAAAAAGTTTCTTTTATTAAAAATGCTTATTTTCAGCTTTTCTAAAACTTTGCTTTTATAAGTTTTCCAAAAAAATAAAAAAAGGGGAAGGTGGAAATCAGGGGTGAGCAAGACTCGAACCCCCGACCTCAACACCCTCTACCCTTTTATAACAACACAACACACACTCCACTACCAACGCGCCCTTAGGTCTTTTTCGTTAAACATTTACAACATTTAATCTTTATACACGTTTTCTCCTATTTAGCTTATAAGCTGTTATAGCTTATTTCGCAGCTTATTCATTAAGCTGTGACCCCAAGCTTATTTTTCCTAGGTTCTATTTTCTGTATTTTTTTAGAATTTTTATAATTAGTTTAGTATTTTTAAACATTTATTTTTATTAAAAACTTAAAAAAATCATAAAAAATAGAAAAATAATCAAAAAAATATAAATCTTTTTTAGAAAATTTTCTTTTATCATAAAGTTTCTAGGAAAATTAGTTTTACTTTCGTAGGGTTAAAATAGCAAAATTTCATTTTTTAAAGAACGGGATTCGTTCCCGTTTACATTTTAGTCAATTAGAGTCTATTTAAAAAGAAAATTTCAATTTAGGTTTAATTTTAGAAATTTAAGGTTTTTAACTTCCGTTTAAGGTTCCCGTTTTGCGTTTTTAGTTAAAGTTTGATTTCCCGTTATTTGCTTTCGTGCTTAATTGTTATCAATAGCTTATTTCAAATTGTAGAAATAGATAATCAAATCAATCTTTGTCTCCAATTCAAATCATTGTCCGAACAACAAACGTGGTTTTAATTTCACAAATCGTTGGGGAATAACGACCCGGGAATCATACTTCCCGGTTAAAATACGTATTATATTATATATATAAGTGAAGATTTTCCTTTTTACCTTTTTCCTCAAGGGTAGTTTGGTAATTTTCCATCATATATTACATTTTATAATTACGTGTGTTGGTTTACTATGAATCAGTTCGCCTCTTCCTTTCTCGTGTTTTGTGGTTTGTGTTGTATGTCCAGGATTGCCCTAGATTTTGAAGCCTCTCGTGCTCGTGGTTTTGTCCTTCGTTCACTTGAGCTTCAATCTTTAGCATGATTATGGGAATCCAATATCCTAAATCTTATCGACTAACGTTTATCTTTGAGCATACTTAATAAACGACTTTAGATTTACGTAGAGATCCTTCTTAAAACATTGAGGACAATGTTCAATTCTAGTATGGGGGGATCTATCGATTTGATTGTGCCTGCAGTCGTTGTTTTCACGTAATCCCGTTTTTACAACCAAAATACCAAAAAAATAAAAAATTTTAAAAATTTTCAAAAATAAAATAAGTGTTTTGTCACAATGTTTGACTTTCCTGCTGAGTAGAATAAGAATAAATTTTGACTCGATCGAGCGTGTTGAGCTTTTAGCTTTGTCCCTTAACCGTTATAAACTTGACTAAGCATTCGCAGATCTTTTTATTAAAGAATTTAAATTTGCGAAGAACAAGAAATGATAGAGTTAATTATGAGTAAGATGTTAAACAAGGATTAGTTGAAAATCTTAAGAGCTCATAAATGTAGTTTGTGGCTTTTTCTCCCATAAGCTTCTAACCGGACTAATAATACGTTCTCTTTTCGAAAATTAAACTTAAATCAACGATTTTTTAAGTATAGCCGATAACAATAATTTATTTAGTCTTGGTTTAAATTTATACTTAAATTTTCTAAAAAGAAATTTTCTGTATATCATGGTAATATAAAGTGAAAAAAATGAGGTAATAATAAAAACTGTCGGCTAATAAAAGTTTATTGCATCTTGCCGGCTCACAATTGATGTTGCAGTCTTCTAAATAAGCTCGAAGGTTTAGCCCGAATTTGGCTAGAGAAAGAACCTCCTCAATCAATTTTAACATGGGATGATCTTGTTTCAAAATTCATTAATCAATTCTTTCCTCCTTCAAAAACGACAAATCTTCGAAACGAAATCACGAGTATTCAACAAAGATTTGACGAGTCGTTTTACGAGGCTTTGGATCGATTTAATGACCTTCTTCGAGCATGCCCACATCATGGATTTTCAGAATTACATCAACTAGATACGTTTTACAATGCTTTGAATGCTAATGATCAAGATTCGTTGAATTCCGCTGCGGGTGGAAACTTTTTGGATAAGATGCCTCGTGAATGCTTGAAAATTATCGAGAGTAAATCCAAAGTTCGTAATTCACGAAACAAGGCAGTCGTTGCCAAAGTGAGTTCGAATTCATCTACCCCCGGAATTTCACCCGATGTTGCTGCTCTTACAACCGAAGTTTCTGAACTTAAGAATATGATGAAGACTATGCTTATCGACAAGCAAAAAGCCCAAGCTCCCGTGCCCGTAAAAGCGGTCGAGCAGAGTTGTGTAACTTGTGGAGGTGCTCATTCTTATAGAAATTGTCCAGCCACCGATGGCAATGTTTATCGAGACAACATTCAAGAGTACGTTTCACAAGCTGCTGCAGCCAATTTTAATTAAGGAAATACGAATTCTAGACCTCCGATGGTTGCAAATCAAATCCGACCTCCTCGTTTTCCTCTGATTCAAAACAACTAAAACCGTTTCAATCAGAATCAAGGGAATAATTTCAACCAAAATCGAGGAACCAATTTCAATCAAAACCGTGGAAATAACTTTTACCAAGGACAAGTTTACCAACCTCCGACTAGTCAACCACCAGTTTACCAAGCTCAACCTTATTAAGCTCCTGCTCAGCAAATGCAAGGTGTTTCAAAGACCGATTTTGAGAATTATGTCAAGTCTAATGATGCAATATTGAGAAATATGCAAAATCAAGGCCAAGGTTTACAAAACCAGATGACAACTTTAACGAAGATGCTTTCTAAGTTCGTAAATTCCAATACCGCTTCGTCTTCGAATTTAGGTTCTCTTCCAAGTAACACTGTTACTAACTCGAAGGAAGACTTGAATGGTATTACTACTAGAAGTGGAATTGCTTATCAAGGACCTACGATTCCTATTACTTCTTCACCTAAAGTAGTGGAAAGTAGAACCGAGGTGACAAAGGACACAGTTTTTCCTACTAATAACGGAATTACCAAAGACGTCCAACCTCCGGTTGTCCCAGTTGAAAACCAAAATCCAGTTTTTGAGCCAGTTGATGCTCCTGTTAGTGCGCCGATGCCTAACCCAAAACCGTCGATTCTTTATCCTTCAAGGCGAAATAATGAGAAGCACCGTGAAAATGCTAACAAACAAAAAGAGAAATTCTACGAAATCTTTAAAGATATGAGTTTCGAAATTAGTTTCATGGATGATTTGACTCTTATGCCCAAATTTTCTTCAACTCTTAAAGCCTTAATCGGAAATAAAGAAAAGTTTATTGATAATGGGCCAGAACCCCTTTGAACAACTTTGCTCGGCGGTCAATACTAAACAAGTTACCCAAAAACTTGTGACCCCGCAGATGCTTATTCATGTAAATTTCCCGGAATGGATGAGTGCTTAGCCTTGGCCGATCTTAGCGCTAGCATAAATCTCATGTCATTTCATGTGTGGAAAAAGCTTAACCTTCCAAACCTGACTCCGACGTGCATGACACTAGAACTAGCGGACCGTTCAATCTCCCGACCGATTGGTATTGCTAAAGATGTCAACGTTAAAGTTGGTGTATTCCAGTTTTCTGCCTACCTCTAATTATAGGGAGGTGTTTTCTTAAGACCAGTCGTGCTTTAATAGACGTGTACGAAGGTGAATTAACCCTTCGAGTAGACAATGAGGCCATTACGTACAATCTTGATCAAACTTCGAGATACTCGGTTAATTATAATGATATGACGGCGAACCGAATCGACGTTGTTGAATTAGCTTGTGAGGAGTATTCTCAGGAAGTTCTAGGATTTTCCAACGTGATTGCGAGTGGCAATCCCACTCCCGGATATGACCCGATAGTTTCAAATTCTTCTCCGACTCTCACTCCTTTCGGGGATAGTGATTTTCTACTTCTAGAAGAAGCTGATGCTTTTCTTGCTCTAGCCGACGATCCAACTTCACTGGAAGTTGATGAATCCTATTATGACCCAGAGGGGGACATTCTTATTCTCGAAGCACTCCTTAATAGTGATCCTTCACCTCCTCCGAACCAAGGAAATTATTTGCCAGAAATCAGAAAGGAACTTAAACTATGTGAAGCCAAAACTGCCAAATCTTCAATTGATGAACCTCCCGAGGTCGAACTTAAGGACTTACCACCTCATCTCGAATATGCATTTTTGGAAGACAACAACAAGTTTCCAGTCATAATTGCCAAAGATTTGAGTGTCGATGAAAATGCCGCTCTCATAAAGGTTCTAAAATCCCGAAAGCAAGCCATTGCTTGGAAACTCTTCTACATAAAGGGTATTAACCCAGAATTTTGTTCTCATAAAATTCTTATGGAAGAGGACTACGAACCAGCGGTCCAACATCAGAGAAGGGTTAATCCAAAGATCCATGATGTCATTAAGAAAGAGGTTAAAAAACTTCTTGGTATATGCTTAATTACACATACCATTTTCCATTAAAAACGGACTTAAAAGACTAAAAACATACCAAAAATACATTGTATTTGTATATTTTGCATTTGAATTGTGCAGGGACGGATATTCAAGAAAATGACGAAAAACAAAGCCAAAAATGACAAAACCAAGCACGGGATGGAAAAGATAAAGTCAAATCGAAGCCAAAGTCAGTCAAAGTCAGAAAGTCAACCCAGACAAAGTCAAAAGTCAACCAAGTGAAGAAAATACAACTTGAGGGACTAAAATTGCCAAACCTCAAGTTGTATTACAAGAATAACAAGACAAGGACTAAAATTGGAAATTTGGGGAAGTATAACTTGAGGGGCCAAAGCTGCCGACTTATCCAAAGCCATTTTTTCCCGCCCAACTAAACCCAAGAACCACTCACGGGTTCCCTTCACCTTCTTTTACCCTGTAAACCATTCAACACCCTAGATAAAACATTTCCCCCTCTTCCACTATCTCCCCATAGCTTTATAATTGCCATGTTTGCAATCCCTCACCACTTTCCAAGCTTTTCGATGGCTGTGATTGACTCAAAAGAAGCATAAAATAAATTGAAGGCTGGGATTTATTTTAGAATCACCTCACACAACAAGCACACTTGGGTTTGTGTCTCTACAAAGAAGCACAGAAGAAAGCACAGCTGGAAGAAAAGAGGAGGAAGTTTTTAGTATAAATAGGGCCATTGTAACCCAAGAAAAGGGATCGTTTTTTTTAGTCGTTTTTAATCTAGTTCTTAGTTAAATTTCAGCTTATTTTTATGCAATTTTATTTTTCCAAGCCTTGTAACTTTAATTTTCGTCTTAATGCAAATTTGGAGTTTTTAAGTCAATTCTTGATTCTTTGTATTCCCCTTATTAAAAGTTTTACTTAATATGTTTTACGTCTTATAAAATCATATAGGTCATTTGTCTTAACTCAAATACTAAGAATTTAAGTAAAGTCACAAAAAAGTTCACACTCAAATATATCACAGCTTATAGATGATAAGCCAGTTCTGGATGGGCTTATGGACTCTCACTAGCTTATTTTATACAAGCTAGAGCTTGTAGACTCTTTGTTCAACCCTGTTTTGAGCAAGGGAGTTGTAAGTTTTTATTTTTCTTATTTTGCTTATTTACTGTAGAACTGCTTATTAGTGCTTATTTGTTACCTATATTTGCTTATTTATGCTTTATTACGATGTTTAGTGCTTATCTTGCTTGGTTGTTAGTTTAAAAGTGATTTGTGCACATCTCTTAGTTAGTACTGTTAGTTATGAGTTAAAACTGTTAGATTGAGTTGGCTTATTTAAGTGCTTATTATTGACTAAAATCTGCTTATAAGTGCCTTATTTTGTTATTTGATAATCTGTTTTTAACAAATTAGGATCAAATCAGCTTAAAATAAAAAGAAAAATGATTTTTGAAAACTTTAAGGGGTGTTTGGAACAAGCAGTACTAACCCATAGTTAGTACTGCTGGTTCTATTTTTGGGATTTTTAAAGCTAGCAGTACTAACCCAAAGCTAGCAGTACTAACTCCAAGTTAGTACTGGTAGTTAAAACTGTTAGTACTGTTGGTTCATTATTGCTTATTAGCTTATTATTTCTGCTTATTTAAGATTTCCTTAGCTTTTTAGAGTAGATTAAGCCCATTTTCGTTTACTATCTTTAGTAGAGCTTATTTAAGCTTATTCGCCTTTTCAAAGCAATTTTAATAGTTTATCAGTTTGTAGCTTTTTGCCATTTTAGTTTATTCTAGTTGCTTATTCTTATGCATGAGTGCTTATTAGGGGTAGTTAAATATCTGTTTTAGCCTATTTGCTTATTTCTTGTTTCATTGTGTTTTGTTAAAGGCGAGTCAATACTAACTCCAAGCAGCATTACTAAATTCAAGTTAGTTTCTGATAGTTAGTACGTTAGTACTGATGTTATTACAGCTTGAGTTTTTCTTGCTTAATTGTAGCTTAATTGCTTTTGAATTTGCTTATTTAGGGTTGTTTAGGTTTTTTGAGGTTTGTCCTAGCCTGTTCTAGCTTAATTGGTATTGGTCTTCAGCTGAATTGATCTTATTTTACTCTTATATAAAAATTTTAATGTGTTTTAACCATTTTTAGCTTTTTTATGCCTGCTCTATCTTATTTTCCTTGCTTATCTTTGTGTGGATTTGCTTATTAGGTTTAGTGCCCAATCATATCCTTGTCATATTCAAACATCAATTATCAATTCGTCATTCGATTTTCCATTCAAGCCTTGTTGGGACATAACGACCCGGAATCATTCTACACTACTTCCGGTTTCATTGATTTCGTAGATTTTGATCTTTGTTATATATTTATATTTATCTATATATATATATAATGAAAAGCGATAAGAACACGCGAGTAAAATGTTGGCGCCGCGTCGGGGAGGCTGTGAGAAACAGATTATCGTCACGTTGACAATTGTGTTTGAATCTGGAATATTTTCTTCTACAAAAATATAAAAAGTATAAAAAATATTTTTTATTTTCTTTTATTAGTATAATTATCATATAAAAACAAAAAAAAAAACCAAAAATATAAAAACATTGTCCATAAAAAAAAGAAATAAAATTCACAAATTGGTAAAAATACCAAAATATAATATTCTCAATTGATTATTATCATAAAAGACTTCGGTGAACTTTGTTTGGTTCCCAACTCGAACAACAGATTAAAACTTGCCCATTTGTGTCGCATACGACGTACGTGCTCACCTTGAAAAGTTAAACAAACTATAAAGTGGGTATAAGGAGGGTTGTTCCTAGGAACTACGACCCGAAAGGAGAAATAAGCTTCGCGCTATTCCAACTCCTCCGCTCACCTGTGCGTTTATCTTTTTGAGAACTACCGTGAAGTAAGTAGATTATTTGGTTGAAGTTTATGATTTTTTTTGGGGTCTTACCTCATTGTCCGGTAAAATACATTGGAATATAATCATTGCAAACAAAAAAAAAATTAGTGTAAATTTTCTTTTTATATTTCTATTTTGTGCATGCGCACTCGTTCTCAAGCCCGTAAACGTCGACAACAGCAAGTCCGACAAACTTCTGTTGAACCACCAAATCTTGAGAAACCAAATAATAACCAAGAACTTTTCAATCCTCCCATAGTTACGATGGCCGATAATCGTACTATGGCGCAATTGCTCGAAGCACCCACCGAGGGTTACGAGGATGCGATCGTTGTTCCCGAAATTACCGCGAACAACTTTGAGATCAAGCATGGTCTACTTAATCTTGTTCAAAACAAGCAATTTTTTGGACATGATAAAGAAGACCCACATGCTCACATCCGATATTTCAACAAGATCACTTCTACGATGAAGTTCCCGAACGTCCCGAGTACGTCGGTTAAGCTTATGCTTTTCCCATTTTCCCTCGAGGGAGCAGCCCGGATTTGGCTTGAAAAAGAGCCCCCTCGATCGATTCTTACATGGGATGATCTTGTTTCGAAATTCATTAACAAATTCTTCCCTCCCTCTAAAACAACAAATCTTCGAAATGAAATCACGAGATTTCAACAAAAATTTGATGAAACGTTTTACGAGGCATGGGACCGATTCAATGATCTTCTTAGGGGATGCCCGCATCATGGGTTTTCAGAATTGCATCAACTCGATACATTCTATAATGCCCTAAATTCGAATGATCAAGATTCATTGAATTCCGCTGCGGGTGGTAACTTTTTGGATAAAATGCCTCGAGAATGCCTAAAAATCATCGAGAGCAAATCCAAAGTTCGTCAATCACGAAGCAAAGCCATTGTTTCTAAAGTGAGTACGAGCTCTTCCACCCCAGCAGTTTCATCCGATGTTGCTGAGCTGAAAGATATGGTTAGAGCATTGATTCTTGATAAGAAAAACCAAACTCCAGCTCCTGCTCCTGTAAAAGCAGTCGAGCAAAGTTGTGTAACTTGCGGGGGTGGTCATTCTTACCAAAATTGTCCAACCACCGATAGCAACATTTATCTTGACAATATCCAAGAATACGTGTCACAAGCCGCCGTAGTTAACTACAACCAAGGGAATGCCAGTTACCAACCTCAGATGGTTGCCAACCAAATTCGACCTCCCAGTTTTCCACCAATGCAAAACCATCAAACCAACCAAAATCGAGGGATCAATTTCAACCAAAATTGGGGGAACAATTTTAACCAAAATCGGGGTAATAATTTCAATCAAGGACAAGTTTACCAACCCCAGATTAATCAACCCCCGACTTTTCAAGCCCAACCTTACCAAACTCCAGTTCCACCAGCACCAGGTGTGTCTAAGCCCGATTTTGATAACTACGTCAAAGGTAATGACGCGGTTATGCAAAATATGCAAAATCAAATGGCAAATATAACGGACCTGATCACCAAATTTGTAAATAGTAATACCGCTTCTACTTCGGGATCAGGTTCTCTTCCAAGCAACACCATTGCTAACCCAAAAGGTGATGTGAAAGCAATCACTACCCGAAGCGGTGTTTCCTATGATGGACCTCAAATTTCTTCTCCCCCTAAAGAGAAAGAAAATGAACCCGAGGTGACAAAGGATACGGTGCAACCAAACACTGAAAACATCCAACCTCCGGTGGTCCAAACTAATGACCAAATTGGTGAGCCCGTTGTTGCTTCAAAGACTAAACTCAAAATCCAATCTCCCGAAGGCCCAATGATTGATCCCGTTAGTGCTCCGATGCCTAACCAACGAACATCAATTCCATTTCCTTCAAGAAGAAATGATGAATGACGCCAGTGAAAGCTAGATTCAATGCGAAATTCTATGAGATCTTTAGAGTTTTGAGTTCAAAATTGCTTTACAGATGACTGTGACCAATTATGCAAAATTTGTCTCGACTCTAAAAACTTTAATCGCGAAACAAGAGAAGTGAGTGAACATGGCTAGAAACTCCATTAAACGAGAATTGCTCAGCAGTCATCCTAAACAAGTTAACGAAAACTTGGAGGACCCTGACGATTTCTTATTCCTTGTGATTTTATAGATTAATACCTGCAACGACTTGCCGATCTCGGCGCAAGCATTAATCTTATGCCATTTTCCGTCTGGAAAGACTCATCTCTTCCCGAAAACTAACCCCAAAATTGCATGACGCTAGAGCTAGCGGATCCGTTCCAATCACTGAACCGATAACTCATCGGTATCGCAAAGTCGTACATTTAGTTTAATGGTGGGAAAGTTCCAGTTTCCAGCAGATTTTGTGGTCGTAGATTTTGAGCCAGACCCCCGAGTACCTTTAATTCTCGGGAGAAGTTTCTTAAAGACCAGTCGTGCATTAATAGATGTTTACGAAGGTGAAATAACCCTTCGTGTTGGCAAAGAGGCCATCACATTCAATCTGGACCAAACTTCGAGATACACGGCTAATTACAATCATATGACGGCGAACCGAATTGACGTCATTGAATTGGCATATGAAGAATACTAGCAAGAAGTTCTAGGTTTTTCTGATGCGATTGCATACGGTAATCCTTCTCCGGATTACGATCCAATTGTTTCAAATTCGTCACCAACACTAACTCCTTTCGGGGATAGTGATTTTCTCCTTCTTGAAGAAGCAAATGCTTTTATAGCTGTCGATGACGAGCCAATTTCACGGGAAATTGATGCTACTTACTATGATCCGGAGGGTGACATTCTTATTCTGGAAGCACTTCTCAATAGTGAACCGTTACCTCCTCTTCCGAATCATAAAGATTATTCGCCCGGAATCCAGGAAGAACTCAAAGTTGTTGAAGCTAAAACCGTTAAATCATCAATTGATGAGCCTCCCGAGGTTGAACTCAAGGACTTGCCACCTCATTTAGAATACGCATTTTTGGAAGGCAACGACAAGTTGCCCGTCATAATTGCGAAAGACTTGAAGGATGAGGAAAAGGCAGCTCTTATCAAGGTTCTAAAGTCCCACAAGCGAGCCATCGCTTGGAAACTCTCCGATATCAAGGGTGTTGATCCAGAGTTTTGTACTCACAAAATCCTTATGGAAGAGGACTACGAACCAACAGTTCAGAGTCAAAGACGGGTAAACCCAAAGATCCACGACGTCATCAAAAAAGAGGTTGAAAAACTTCTTGACGCCGGATTAATTTATCCGATCTCTGACAGTCCATGGGTAAGCCCGATACACTGTGTACCAAAGAAGGGTGGCATAACCGTCATCAAGAATGATGATAATGATTTGATACTGACTCGATTGGTCACGGGGTGGAGAGTGTGCATTGACTATAGGAAGTTGAATGAAGCCACCCGAAAAGACCATTTCCCATTACCCTTTATGGATCAAATGCTCGAAAGACTCGCGGGAAACCAATACTATTGTTTCCTCGATGGCTTCTCGGGTTATTTTCAGATTCCTATAGACCCGAAGGATCAAGAGAAGACAACATTCACTTGCCCATACGGAACGTTTGCCTATCGTCGCATGCCTTTTGGGTTATGCAATGCACCTGGCACGTTTCAACGATGTATGATGGCAATCTTCCATGACATGATCGAAAAGACAATGGAAGTGTTCATGGATGACTTCTCGGTCTTCGGCTTCTCTGCAGGCCTATCCCATTTTGGAAGAAATGTTAAAACGGCGTGAAAGACACCAATTGTTATTTTCCCCCCCACGTGAAAACACCAATTTATCCCTAAATTGGGAGAAAAGCCATTTCATGGTGAAGGAAGGCATTGTTCTTGGACACAAAATCTCTAAGTCAGGAATTGAGGTAGACCGTGTTAAAGTTGAAGTCATAGACAAGCTCCCTCACCCAACTACTGTCAAAGGTGTCCGTAGTTTTCTTGGGCATGCCGGTTTTTACTAACGTTTCATACAAGACTTTTCAAAAATTGCCCGTCCAATGACCCACTTGCTTGAAAAAGAGACTCCATTTTTCTTCTCAAAAGAGTGTATCGAATCCTTTAATACACTTAAAAGAAAATTGACCGAGGCTCCAATTTTGATTGCTCCAGACTGGGACTTGCCCTTCGAACTCATGTGTGATGCAAGCGACTTTGCAATTGGGGCAGTCCTAGGGCAACGAAAGAACAAGCATTTCCAACCAATTCACTATGCCAGCAAGACAATGACCGAAGCTCAAGCACACTACACTACGACCGAAAAAGAATTACTTGCCGTAGTGTACGCTTTTGAGAAATTCCGGTCATATCTCGTTTTGTCCAAAAGCATAGTGTACACAGACCATTCTGCTATTAAGTATCTCTTTGCTAAAAAGGATGCTAAGGCAAGATTAATGCGGTGGATCCTTTTGCTCCAAGAATTCGATGTTGAGATCCGAGACAAAAAAGGAGCAGAAAATCTTGCCGCCGATCATCTCTCCAGACTTGAGAACCCTCACCAAAATGAGTTCGAGAACAAGGAAATCACGGAAACATTTCCACTCGAAACTCTTGGATCGGTTGCTCTTCGTGATGATAGCACCCCATGGTTTGCAGATTTCGCAAACTACCATGCGGGGAATTTCATTGTCAAGGGAATGTCGACCCAACAGAAAAACAAGTTTTTCAAAGATGTCAAACATTACTTCTGGGACGACCCCTTTCTATTCAAGATCTGTGCTGACCAAGTAATTAGGCGTTGTGTTTCAGGACAAGAAGCTTTTGACATCCTCAAAGCTTGCCACAGTGGACCCACCGGGGGACACTACGGTGCCAATTACACCGCTAAAAAGGTCTTCGATTCAGGATTTTATTTGCCCATGGTTCGTAGTTTTGTATACCTATAAAATATATAATAATAATACTACTTAGGTAAATTCCAACTATTCACCTTTGACCAAGGCAAAAAGTCAAGACTTACAAAAATAATATATATAATATATAATATACGTATATTAAACCGGGTAAGTATGATCACCCGGGTCGTTTCCCCAATGACTAGTGAAATTGAAACCACGTTTAGGTTCGGATCCTGATTTGAATGAAGCAAAGATATTTTGGATAAGCTATTACTTCTAATTAAGAAGCAACAAATAATGACAACTAAGCAAGTAAACAAATTTTAATCCCTAAAAAATGTAAACTAAAATTTCACTAAATAAAGAAAGAGTGCCGAAAATAAAAGCCCTAATTTTTATCTTTTTATAAAAGTTTAATTAAACTAATTAAAAATTAAATCTAATTACTAGTTAAAACTAATAAGCTTAATTGGGAACTTAACTAAATGACTAACGGTGCAAAGATCTAAGAGACTAACGGAGAAACTAACAGACTAACGAAGGGACAACTTAGTAAACAACTGAATTCAAAAGTTACACTATCTACCCTGAGAATCTACCCCGATTACAAATTAAGTCCAATAAGCATTCGAAATTTTAAAGAGCTTAAAATGAAAAACTCAAAGAAGCAAAGTTGGAGATTAAGCTATTATGAACAAATTTAATAAAAGAACCTTGTGCTGAAAATCAATAATAAGCTCAAAAAGAGCTTATCTTTAAGCTGTTTACAGAAAGTAAGGTTTTGGGCTTATTTTCACTTAAACAGCCATAAAATACTCAAATAAAGCTTAAATCTAAAAAGGAAAAATGATCTAGAAAGCTTATGATGTGCTTATTCTAAAAATGAAAAGAAATTAAAGCTTAAACTATTTTTATGCTATGACTTGATCATGACTCTAAGCAAACTCAGGAAATAAGCAAAGTAACACAAAATCCAAATAAGCTAAAAAGCTTAAAAAGCTAAAATAGACTCTGAAATTTTAAGGTTTTATAAAACTACTTATAATCTATCTAATTAAGCTAGAAAATCTAGACCCATAAGCTAAATTAACAAATTAAAATCCTAAAGTTTCTAAGTACTGTTTTTGGAGTTTTCAGGTTTTTTATGACTTTTGACAGCTAAATTTAACTAGGAAAATAAGCTAGAAATTGCAAATTAAGACTTAAAATCTATTAAGCTATATTAAAACTCAAGTCCTACTGAATTTGATAAGCTAAATCCTAAAATTACTGTTCTAAATTAAACTAAGAACACAGCAGTACTAACTGAGGTTAGTACTGCTAGTGTAAAAGTTCAGCAGTACTTTCAAGTGAAAGTACTGCTGATGCAATTTGACTTTTAAGAACAAAATAAGCTATGAAATAAGCTAGATAATAAATGCTAAAACTAATTTTAAAATAAGCTAAAGCTAAACTTAATCCTACTTGAAAATAGAAGCTAACAGTA